>JABUQX010017677.1:0-27725 GCA_015478945.1 Trachelipus rathkii
AAAGAAGATGGAGGCGACACCTCACAGTTGACGGACTATGTTTGAATAAGGTATCAATTTCTAAGTTCAATTATGAATTTGTAAATCTGTATATCAGTTGGTCCAGATCGGGACCGTTGAAGGTCAGGCCCGAATGTGGTTTCTTACCTTATTACAAAGAATAACTATCATAATTTAACTATTAATATATCATTTATTATGAGAAAGAGGTTAAGATCCACCTATAATTAGTGGTCTCATTTCAAAATTTGTGATGGCGGAGAGGGCTGAGGACCTAAAAGAATAATCTAGGAGGGCGAGTTGAACAAATATGACAGTGCTCGCATCCTCAGATTTATGTGTCAAACTTTTTTTATTGTGTGTTTCAGACCTGTGAAAACGACTTCGTGACAAAAGAGCCACTCCAATGTGGCAACTTCACGTCGGGGCACTCGTTCGGCATCTAACGACTATGGTCACTCATTGGCACAATTCTTATTTCATTTGTGCATCTGTAGTTGGACACTGGGACATTCTCAGGGGACTACCTTGGCAACTACAACTCTGGTGCAGCTTTTAATTATTCATACCTGTGCATACTGCATATTAGAAATATAATCATTATATTATTGGTTTGAATTGAGGACCAGTGCTACATCTACACTGGAAACGCAACACCTCAATCCTAGAGTCTCATATGTCTCTTCTTATCTAGGGTATGATTTGAGGTGCGTTAAATATCTCATCAAAGTTCCTAAATTCAAGGGGTTGAATCGTGCGGTAGCGAGGTCTCCAAATTGATCCGCATGGTATCTGGAAGGTCAAGGCGAATATCATGGTCAAACAAGTTAAGACATCAAAAAAGGGCTAAGCCCCTAAAGGAAGGACAAAAAAATTACCAGTGGGTCAAAATTGAACCTCATGGAAGGACATAAAAATTAACGTGGGGTCAAAATTGACCCAAGGTATCTGTCAAGCTTGGAGCAAAGGGGAAAGACAAAAAAGGGTACATCAAAAAATAGGCTAAGCCCCTAAATGAAGATCAAAAATTACCGTGGGACAAGAAGGGGAGAGAGGTCTCAGAGTACCGCCATGGTCGTACTTTAAATTAATATAATTATTTTAAGAAGGATTGAACGTTTTACTTAAGAGGATTAGAGGGGGCATATGAGCGTGACACCAGTCATACGGGATATGGGCCCCAAAACTACATCGCATATCCTGAATGTGGCTCAATATATCCTTCATTTCACTTTTCATGTATAAGTTAAAGTGGTGTTTGGGAAAAAATTCTAGGAGCATTTGCCCCGAGTGGCCAAAACTTCTTAAATAATAAATATATATTTTATTGCTGGAGTGGGCCACAGTCTAAAAATAGGAAAAAAGGTGTGCTTCATGGAAGTAGTATTGTTTCTGCCAAATAAAATTTTAGAGTGGTGGGTTTGACATCTAGAAAAATCAACCTTCTAGAGGGGTTCATGTGGGCCGCAACATACTAAATTTCAACAATATTTCGCATAAATGTAATCACCAAATAGAGAGTTTGGTCGAAAAAAGAGGTGCAAACGGGACAGGGCGAGCCCAAGAATAAGGGCCGTCAAAGCGAGCCTCTGCGGCTTCTGCAAAAAGGAGTACAAGGTAGGTAAATTCGAAGCTCAAAAAAAAGGTGGTGGCTTGATGTGTGATTAATTAGAGAGTGGAGGTGGACTTACGCGAGAAGTCACGTAAAAAGGGATACGAAAAACCAAAGGTCGCGTGTCGCGACGGCTTTTAGATTTTACAGTATTCTTAATTACACAGTATGAAAGAGTCTCTCCTGGATCTGACTACTGGGACAGTTTTAGGTAGTGCCCATCGCGGCTATTAATCTATAATTAATAAACTCAATAACCACTGATTCGTACCACTCATTTATAATTTCATTAAATTATTATTAAAAACATATTACTGTACAAATTTAACTGTTGGTTGATGTGGCTGGAACGAAGCGTTTCACCATCGTAATGTGAATTCCCGATTCTGCGTAACTTCTCCTTACACCCTATTTCATACCTGTGCATCATATATAAAATAACTATACCGCATCATACTAATTATAAATATTATAATATATAAATATTAATAATACTATATATTAATATATAATATATAATTAAATATATATATATATATATATATATATTAATATATATATATATATGATATATTAATATATATATATATTATATATATAATAGTATATATATATAATAATATAGTATATAATATATATATATATATTAATATATATATTATTATATTAATATATTATAAAATATATATATAAGTATTTGAAATATATATTATATTATATATATATATATAATTAATTATATTATTATATATAGTATTAAATATATATATATATATATATTAATATATATTATATATTAATATATAATATGATATATAATATATATAATATATATTATTATATTATATATTAATATATATAATATATATATATATATATATTTATATAATAGAGGTTTTATATTCATTATATGGTCTTAATTTCATATTTTTGCCTCATAATTCATAGTTTTTTTTTAGTTTCTCAGTATACTATATATAATATTTGATAAGTTTCTATAGGAGTAACAGATTATAGTTATAGATAATTATTTGAAAAGTTTAGATTAATGATTTTTGATTTATGCCCTATGAGTGTTGTCACTTTTAGAGGATCATTTCTAAAACTGTTGTACAAGAGGACTATAATATATACAACAAGTGAGCCAAATTCTATTTTGTAATCTTCTCAACCTGAATTATAACAGTTTTTCTTTCATAAAGTTTGAATGTTCCATTATTCCTGAAGTACTTAATCAACTTCTTTCATCACTCTCGTCAGATTATCATCGATTCTCTTGTGCTGTTTTGTCCTTTAAGAATCAGTTCCCTAGCAGAGAGTTTCCATCTCATAGGGTATGTTTTAGTATTGATATTGGAAACACTTCAATATCAATATTAATATATTGTTGACTATTATTTAATTAATCCTTATTTAATGTTGTTAACTATGTTTGTCACTTTTGTCTATTTGTCCTTGTTTCTAATATCAAACAGGAACTAATTTTGGGATGAGCTAATCCTGAACAAACCAATTTTGGAACAAACCAATCTTGAGATGAACAGATTTTGGAACTACCATCAACAATTAACCAATCTTGGGACGAACCAATTTTGGGACGAGCTGATTTCAACAGGAACTAATTTTGGAACTAACTAATTTTGGGACCACTGATTTTGGACCTACCATCGACAATCTATTTTGTGTCTTTATGCGCTGGTGGCAACATCTTTACTAATTCAGAAGTCATACATCCGACCTTACAGTTGTTTGAAAGACAAGAGAAACCTGATCTTCAGATATCAAAGTTCAGTGGTAACTGGTTTCTTTTGTTGCATCCTTTTGTCACGTCACACCATTTATTTATGCAACTTGTTCCAGATTATGAACATTTCATGTAGTATTTTTCAAATTTTAAGGTCTTTTCGATTCTGGATAACTTTTATCTGTACAAGTTTCTAGAATTGTCACCAATCTAGAAACTTTTCTACATAACCAGTATACAGGATCTTACCAGATCATTACACACATAATTTATAAAGAGTTCACAGCTCGGCCTTGGCAACATTTAGTTTACCCTCCCTATAAGTTAAAGATTAATAAACAAATATAAAGGATTTAGTTTATCATTCATTAGTCCCCGTCAATATTATTCATTATTCATGTGGGCGTAAACTCGCCAAACAGTATTAAAGAAATTCAAGACGAGAGTGGATGGTTTCTGGCAAATTGAACAGTAATTGGTTTTGTAAATCTTTGGTAAGTAACGTGGTCACCGTTAGCAATACATGTCTAATGACTAATCTCGGTGATGGTATAATTTTGGATTCTGATAGAATAGGATTGGTATGGTGAAATAGTTTAAATATATAAACACTGTTGTTTAGGTGTCTATATATCGGAGATTGTCTCTGCGTAAGAAATTTGAGAAAATGGATACAAGGACTTGAGAGATCGATCCCGTTATGAGAGTATTAACTGTGCTTTGATGGGAGTTAGAGAGGTACGTAAGTGTATCTGAATTATGAATTCACGTATTACACTTTCCACTACTTCGTTTATCACCACTCAGACTCCCCTAATAAAGTATATGAATAGCCTTCTTAAGCCTTCAAGAATGGATAGATCGGCTGTGTCCTTGGAGAGTAGCCGTAGAAGATGGTATCGAAGGGCACAGGAAGTCATGCTAATGTCGCGAGTATGTTTTCTTTGGTAGTTGTATGGAGAGGTGTTGGCTTTAGGAGGTTTTGTTCGGTGTAAAGTTCCATGTCTATCCTTTGGTTGCGAGGGTTATAATAGTTATTTCTGTTGACGTGTGTCTGTGAGAAAGCGGCACTAATTAGTAGTTATCCATTATCACTGTGGTTTGCCGCGGGTACCTTTAAGTCTGATATATGCCACTATACTACGCCTTTCTACAATGCGCCGTTCACTATGCGATGGAAGAGGAAGTCGGTGAATACACCACTGTTTGATTGAGAATAAGCAGAGAAGACTGTGGTTAACAACTCAAGAAGTGAGAAGTTTAAAGTCGAACCCACATAAGGTAATCAAGGATAGCTAAACATCAAGCGTAGCCGCATAGGCGTCTCAAATGATAATATCCAAGTGAATGCCTATCAAATATATGGCCGTGCAAATAGAAAACTCAAAAACTCAATAAATAACATTTATTGCGTAATCATGTCACTACCCTTTCGAGTTTATGTCTAGACAATCTGTTTCAATGTAGAGACCGATATAAGAATTCGCTGACGAGTGTCCTTGCATAACGATCATTCTAGAAGAAACGAATGCAACCTTGGTTTGTATATCTAGCAATCAGGATGCCTGAGCATGATACTTTAGAACGCACTCAGCGGACCTAAAAGTCACCACAGAAGCATATGGTTTTTAACCTATAGACAAAACATAACACAAAAAGACAGGAGCTGATTTCTCGACTGTATAAAACACATATATAATGATATAACTAGGTTTCTAACAAGAAATTGAGTCCTATGTGGAATATCACACTTAATAGCGGCGAGGCGTATAATAAAAGGGATAAGCATATTAAACTGCTCTCTTAAGATACATATGTACAAAGTCCTTCGGAAACTATAACCCTAGCATAAAAATAGGCTAACATATGTTAGCAAACAGTTTGACTTATGCAGAGAGTACATAATGTGGGCCAATAAGGGAATATGCAACGCTCTCCCAAGACAGTCCGCGCGTAATATACTTGATCATTTTCACCAGGTATATACAATATACTTATACTGCAGCATTTACCAAAGTGATGCGAGAGACTTACCACATCACCAGTCACACTTACCTCATGTAAATCCTAGGGTGGTGTTTGTAACTGATGAATCTTCCTATTATCTAAGGATGGTAAAGCGTGCGATCCCTCGAGAAAAAAGTACCACACCTTATTCTGACAATATCTGCATATCACACCATCAAACCCATACCGATGGTACTATCCCAGCTCAAATTCATGATATAGCATGGCATGTGTTAATTGCACTAGGGATTTGTGTGTTGTGGTCTTTGAGTAGAGGTGGTTCCATCCAGCAACACCCACATTGGATCAATCCCTAGGGATCAGTGCATGTTATTGCGCAAAGAAACACGCAGAATCTGAGTGAATAGTACGTTGATAGATCGTATAGAAGCACAATGGGATTACCCTATGCTTATAGTATCTCAAATTCATAACTTATATCTCGAGCTCGGCTTGACCCTCCAGAAGAGCTTCCTATTCCCTTGTAAGTCCCATTCATCCTCACTTCCAATGATATAGTGAACATCCGGAAGGCAATTATGTACCTCTTTTGCACTTATTGTATGGTGATCTTCGAGCGATAGTTTATGGAGTTAAATTATCCTAATGTCGTCTTTCTTATATATAGGAATGGTATCCAAGTTCCGGAAACATCTACGATTGGGAGGAGCAGTATAGTAGTCCATTATAAAAAGTGTTAGTTATACGTTATATATTATCATTATATCAACAGAGGCGTATGATGAGGAGGGTGTTAGACGTAGTTATCACCCGCACTAGTCGGTACATAAAATGTTGGGAACGGATATTGATTATTAGAGGTATCGTTGTTAGGGCCATTTATATTTATTGGTTAGTTCTAGTAATATATATATATAGTATAGGTGAAGATATACGTTGGATTATTGGTCCGATAGATATGCGAGCTTAGAGTGTAACTGAAATAGACTGATTGGTGAAGTAACAAATAGCGCGTTTAGAAGTAGTAGAGGATTAGTGTAGGATATCCAATAGATCTATTAACAATATGAAATACAAATATGATTGATGAAAATGAGGGAATAGATATAGAATAAATATGTATTTAAATGAGTTTTTGGGATCGACAAGTGAGCTGTGTTTGATAATTTTTTAGCTCCTCATAAAGTACCTAACTCCTATGCTCATATTAAGTTAGATTAATATAATATATATTATTAGGTTAGGAGTACTTCTGAATGGAATCAAAAGAATGATTGAACTACTGAATTATAAGTTGAAGTTGAGCGTTAGTTGATAAGAATATAAATGGTATGTCAAAAGAGTGATTAAGTATATGAGTAATATTAAATATAATGAGGGAGTGGAGTATGCATAAGGGTTTGCTGTTATTATTATGATGGTTATTATATATATAACATTGTATATGGATGGGGTTAATTTTAATGTATGAGTTTTTATAACCTATGGATGTATATACATGATAGAATGATCCTTTTGTATAACAGAAAATTTAAACAAAAGCTAAAATATCTTTGAACCAATATTATATATATATATATAATATACTTCGCTTTTCTATCAGTATATTTGTATTGGTACCAATATGAAGAGTTTGAGTAAGAAGGATTGGGTTAGAATATAGAGATTTGGCAGGGTGTAGTTAATAGAGTATAGGTTATATCAAAGACAATAATAAACGTAAGTAATATAAGATTAAGGTTATGGTTGTTGAGTGAGGACAAGTCCTCAAGTGTGAATTAAGTTAATCTGTAGGAATGGTAAGGCAGCTGGTGACCTGGAAAATAATAATGAGAGTAGAAAAAGAAAATGTACGTTAAAGGTTGTACAAAAATAAAAACTGTTAGAATATAAGAATGCAGTATTGGCTGGTGACAGAATTAGGGAATGAAAAAAATAGTTGTTGTAAACAAACGAAATTGGTATAGAAAACTTTGTGATTCTAAAAGACTATCTTTTCGATGTAGACTATGAGATTGTCTGGAGTATATTATAGAATTTGTGAGATGTTACGTTTGTCGCGTTACGCGTGTAGTTATGGTATGAGTAAGCGAAGACGTATGGTCTGGAAAGTAAGGAAGCATCATATGACCATAAAGTTTCAATGAGTTCATAGTAATGGACAGGCTCCTTAGGGTCATCATGCGAAGTCCTAAACTTATGTCGGAGAGAGAAAAATTTGCCAGTCTTTATATAATCTGCATAGGATCACCTAAGAGTCCTATAAGATTTTAATGTTATGACAGAAGGGATCGAAAGGACTTTCTTTGAGTGTTCGCCTAGAAAGCATATATTGGCCTAACAAAACTTCTTTTTCTCTGTATCTATGACAGAAATATCGAAATTACATTTATTAACTCTCGCAAAAAAAAGATTTGTAGTCGATTTGATCCTGTGTATTATTGTACTGTGTAAAAATTTGACTAGTACGAGTTTTTCTTCTATCTAATGAGTTAGGATGTATATATTGAGTGGCGAGTGTGTTGGAACCGCGACCCTAGAGGCTGGGAGATACGAGAGTAAATAGACAAGTTTTCAATGAGTCAGTTAAACCTAAATGTCTGAAAAGGAGTATAAGAATGTGAGTTTGGCTAGATAGTGCAGAGAAATATAAGTTTATAATTAAATTGAAATGAAGATATATAATTATAATAAGGCCGGTGAGGGTAGGAGGGTGGAGTATGTAGTTTGATTTACTGATACAACTCATGGGTCACTAATATATATATATATAGTAGATTGAGAACACTATTATAATAACTTAATAGTAACTAGATTATTTTAAACCTAATAGTGAAGTAATATCAGTATCCACACGTACGCATAGATCCTGTAGATAGACCTATATAAGGATGATGGAATTTATTCTTAGACAGCTAGACGATGCATTCACTTCTAATTAAATATAATATATAATTATTAGTTAACAATAACCAATCGTTGGTCATCTTTGTCCGATTTCAGGCATTGGCTATTTAAAGCTGTGTACTTTATAATTAATCCACGTAAATCGATAAAACAATTAAAATAAAACGTAAATCTATGGACGCAAAATTCCAATCCCTGAAAATGTAAAAATAATTGCACTAATACGAGATCTCGACACTAATATATACACAAAATGCAGAGACCTACTCATTCAGGTTCTGTGCTAGAGAAAATAATGAAGTGAGAATACTATAAAACTCGCCTATCGCTTTATATATATCACTGAGCACATGGCACCTGAATTGATGTCCTGCGTGTATGTTGAGGTCGAAATCGTGGTCCAATATTTTATAATACTATTCATTGATACATGCTCACTTTTATATTAATCTGTGGCTAATTAAATAGTCGAATAGTCAATAATTATTAAATTTTTCTAATTATAAAACGTTTATCATAATAATAGAACAATAATTACTAAGCATTACGACTATATTAAGTACGAAAAAAAAGTATATTAATGAGAAACTTTATTATTTTTATATCGGCATACATTCCGGGAGATATAACTTTATTAGGGCGAGCAATTGAGGTTAAGTAGTTTGTATACTAATGTTTATTAGATAGAACAAAACATCGGCAAGCCGAATAGTTAATTATCACCAATAAAATAGGTTTGGTTACGTTTAAGTAAGGTTAAGTTACGCTATTGTGCAATTATAGCATAGGAGTGCGATAATCACAGTTTCATTTGGAAGTGGATAAATGTTAGGAAATGAGGCGTTGAATTGTTTCTCTTTTTTTTTTTTGTCAGTTTTTTTATTTTTTTTTGTTTATATCCTTGTAATCACAGGATAAAATACAGGTTTATATGTCCTATTTTGACTTTATCCATAATAAGCACAATAAAATGAATATGTTTCGTTAGATTCCACACACCTATCAACAATCGTTATCATTAAGCTATATATTATAATATACTGCTATCACATCACCAGATAATACGACATGATCCATATATTCATTTATACATATTTAGTTAATTTTATACTATAATAATATAGATATATTATAGATATATTTTAATTAGAGCTAAATATTATACCCTAAAAATAGACTCATTGATATAATAATTATATATATAATAAAAAAAAAGTATTTAAAAAAAAAACAAAAAAAAAAACCAATAAAAATTATTTAGGAGCTACTTATGAGGGTTGTTGTGTTTTTGTTAGAATAGACAAAGATGAGTAGTAGATGGTGTGTTTTTTTTGGTAAGAATAAATAGATAGCGAAACTGTTGTTTGTGTGTGTTGTTGAAGTATGTCGCCTCCGAAGTCGTGTGTGTGGTGTGTGTGTCTGCTAGTTATGTGTTAGGTGAAGTTTAGCATAAATACCATAAAAAAATCAGTATATATAGAACAGCTTTTTCATAAAGTTTATTTAAGTAAAAAGTTAGAATATATAATATGTATTAATTAAATAAATCTAAAATATCAGTATCTGGTCTAAAGTATAAAAAAAATTGTTTATATGATAATAAAAATACATAATAATTAATTATATAGAATATATAAAATATTGTATGTTTTATATTAGCCTACTGTTCTATGGGAAGTTGAATTACTTCGCGAGCGCGTATTACCACAGATGTAATGAATTTTTACTTCATTAAACCACACATTTATATTGTCTTGTCTCTCTCACTTCTCAGTAATTATTTATCTCAATCAATAGCGTACAATAAGACGAGATCAATATAAGCTTGAACATTGTTTAAAAGGGAAAAAGTATAATATTTATTTTTATATAAGCACATGTGTCTTTATTGATATGGGGATTAAATGCGAGGGACTTCGCGAGTTAGTTTATTAGCTTTGCTAGTATGCAAAAATGCTATAGAGAAAAAAAAATGTAAAGCAATGAAAAAAAAAACAATAAAATACTATGAGAACATCTATTATATGTTCGACTACATTGTCGATAATATGAGGAATTCAGACATCTACATTTATTTGGAATCCTAGTGAGAAAGGCAATTAAATTAAAGATATTAGGAAATTTCGTACCACATTATTATTTAAGAGATTATAAAAATGATGAAAAAAGATATAGAGAAGAGAATTTTTAACTCCAGTAAACATTCTGAATTTATATGTAGATAGAATTGTATTTTATGAGTAGAGAATGTATTGTTAGAATAGAAATTAAATTCAGACAAATATAAAATATAGAGCTTACCTGATCCGCGTCACGTAACACTAAACCTGACATATAAATATTATAAGACTTTCTATTAAAATTTTCGTTATATTCTATTTTTTATCATACACACCTAAAAATCTAACCTGAAGACCCCGACACGCGATTGGTTTACCTTATAAAGCCATAAGGAGGAAAAAAAATTATTTCGGCCCCTATACCACAGGGTCTATTCGTCACGTCGTGAGTCATAAATGCAGAGGGACGTTCGAGCGCGTTGAGTTCCCATGGGTGGGCCCGTATAACCACGGGGAATACATCACGTTTGTTTTGTGTAGAGTACTAATATTACCTTATACCATCTACATATATGAGGAGGGTCTCTCGAGAGAACCATCCCGATTACTTTGGTTAATTTTGAGGTTTACAGTCGGGGGATTTTACCTCCTGAGCCCCTCCCCTACGGGGTATTGGAGAAATACGATCCCTATATACACCTGTAGGTTCCCCCGTTCGGCTCCGAGCACCATACATTTGCCAGTTAATACCATTTACAATAATATAATATAATATTATATATAATATATAATTATTATTATTAGTCCCCTGCTCCTAAAAAAAAAAAATAGGGCCAATATTTAATTTTATTTTATTTATTATTATTATTATTTTTTTTAAAATACATTTTCCTAACTAAATATCTTTACCAAGGATTCATCAAAAAAAGTAATTCCTTTCGCTGTACTTTGTAAGTTTTGAGATATGCGACTTATATTTTTTTTTTTATTTTTTTATTTTATTTTTTTATTTAATTTTTTTATTTTATTTTATATTATTAATTACATTATATCGCCATCATAGAAAATTAGACCAGCATCCAAGCAATGTATTCCTTTTCCCCTGTATATTACTATTATTATAATAGTTTTGAGATATCATATTGAGAAAATAGATATTTTGCTGTTAATTGAAAATATACATATAGCCATATATATTAATTATATATTAAATATATATACTTATATATTATATAATATTATAATATATTATTATAATATATATATATATATTAATATTTATATATATATTATATATTATAATATATATAGATTTAATATTTTTTTTATAATATTAATTTATTATACCTATAATATATAATTATATATTAATATTATATATTACGATACCGTAGTACATTGTTTGGTCGGTTAGTTGTAAATATAGGTATAAACAGAGTGTTTACGACATAAGGCAAACCGCCTGCAACTATTGAATGGGAATAAGAAGAAGGAAAGCTGAAATTTTTATTATTTTTGAGAATATAAAAAGAATCTTTACTGAAGTCTATTACTATAGAAGTGGTTACATTAAATAAAATACACAATATCACTTATCTAATGTCCAGCAATAGAGTTTTAGCTAAGGATGGGATTTTCGGTGGGTGACTTATTTGTAGATCATAAAATAAACTTTTAAACGATGAACTAATACTAGAAAATTATATAATATTTATTATTATTTTTATTATATATTCATATATATATATATATATATTATACTATATATAATATATATTAAAATATAATAAAAATAAAAATTCAACCTAATATACTCTATATATACAGTGAACGAGCGCCTACAGGTCTTCGGGGTCCCTCTCGCAGAATCCTTGGGGCTTGGAGGGCTCCTCCTCTTTATAAATATTAAAATAGATTAGTCAGCATAAAAATTTTAAATATTATTTTTATAACAAATTTAAAATATTCAAACAATATATATATAATTATTAAATATGTATATCATATATATATATTTGAATATATAATTAATATATAGTAATTATATTATATATATATATTATATAATATATTATTATATATATTATATGTATATTTATTAATTTATACTCAAAAACTTTTATTCCATCAATATATTTTATAAAGATTATCAAGTGATTTACTGGCTTTAATTTTCACTGAGATACTAGGAACAACCAGTGGAATATGCAATGGTTTTTAATATATATATATAGTAATATATAATATATATATTATATAATAGGCATATAGTAATATATATATAGTATAAAGAAGTATAACAATAAATATAATATATATATATAATATATATACTATATATAATATATATATATATATAATATTTAGTACCATTCTTAAAATTTTTGCTCGCTAATCTTTCGCTTTCTTTTTGAGGAACTAATATGACGTTGACTGGCTTGATCATATTAATTGCTTCACGTTTTACTCATGCTCGATACTCGAAATTGTCACAAGCTCGCTCTCCTTGACTGGTATACTCATAGTACTTCTCAAATAGATTTTTTATAAGTTTTAATTTTGGAGGTTTTTGACGTTGCTGTTGTATACGCTAGGAAATTAAGTATTTATTTGCACAATAGATCAGTACCTTGCTTTATTGTTGCTACTTATGTTTCGGGAAAACTACTTAACAGGAAGCTGTTTTGTCGTTTCGATAAAAGTAGTCCGGGCAAATATCTCTTGAATATTATCTTTTCGGTATCGAATCTCTTTCCTAAATAAAAAAAACTTTCTAAATACTAACTTTCAGTATATTAAGCCTTTGGCAGTAATGTCACTAAAAGGGGTATTGCCTTTATGAGGATGTTTCTTAATTTTCTTATTCTTTCTGAATTCCTCCTTCAGTCAGATTTTTGTTTAAGCGTTGGATTCCACAAAATATTAAAGTTTTCCACTGAACAGGCAACTTGGAAGATATTATACGGCAAGAAATCTTAGAAGGAAAGATCCATTTTTTGGATCGCTTTGGTTTAATGCAAATATTCGAGTGATGTATTGAATATATTTACTATTTCTAAAAACACTTTATCACAAGGAGAGTGTTTATTCTGTACATGCCGATGCGTGATTTCATGATTCAATATAACGCTTCAATCAGTTCGTTCTTGTTTCTGTTTTTAGGTTCACTACCATGAATATATTCATGTAAGCGGCAAATTGTTTTGGCTTCAAGAAGAATTCGGAGAAGTTTCTCCTCAAATGTAAATGTCGTAATTTCCTTCATTGGCATAGACTCAGGATGAAACATGCTTTATGAAAGTTCACACTGACTATTTTGTAACACTTCTACAGAAAGTTATGCTAATGTTTTAAGAATTTGTTTTGTAGGGTCATCATAATTAAGTATAGGGAAACTGAAAGGAGTCCAGACTTCCTTCCAAATGGTAGCAAGGGGCTGAAAACCCCCTTCTAACATATTTTATCTTTTCGTGAATGGTGGTGATATTTTTTTTAGTATTTGTCACCCACCAACACCACCTTGCAACCATGCTAGGAAATGGGATATGTATAAAAAATAATAAATAAATATATATATTATATATATAATATTATATAATATTATATATATATATATATATATTATATATATATATTATAATATATACATATATATATATATATATATAATATATATATATATATATTATATATATAACAAAACAAAGTTACTTATCGCCAACATGGAACTCAGGTAGCCTCTAGATCACAATGATGAAATCATATTTTTTTTCCTCCTATGGTCTAGGGGTCAAATGAGGCTAGGTTAGATTAGGTTAGGTTAGGTTAGATTAGATTAGGTCAGGTTAGGTCGGGTCAGGTCATTTTTTTTTCTCGAATTTAATATTTCTATCACGAAAACTTCTCTACAAAAATCTACAACAGTATGTTTGGAAATCATTGTTTGCCACTTACATCGTTAACAAAAGAAAATTAATTTTAATGCCTTCGAATAATGCGTGTAGATGCGAACAATATAAAAATGAACATTTAATTTCATTTTTTTTTTTTTACATTTGCTACACTTTTTTTCAGTTGATATAAAAAAGCTAATAACTCAGTATCATTAACACATATTCAATAAAAACTGTCTAAAAAAAAAAATTTTTTTTTAAACAATTCATCTATATAACTTCTTTCACATTCTAGTAATAAATATACTGAAGTGAACGAACAAAAGCAGGACACAACCATTTCTCAACAGCTATTGTAGGCAAGCACCAAGATGCATTGTTAAATTTCGTCATTGAATATAATTATCAATTTTTTTTTTAACTTGAAACATACGCTTTTTTATTTTAATACATATTTATCTAACTTTTTACTTTAAATAAACTTATGAAAAGTGTCCTGATTTTTTATGGTTTTATCAACTTCACACACACACACACACACACCACACACACACACCACACACACACACACACCACACACACACACACACATCACACCACAACACACCACACACACACAACCACACCAAAATAAAGATAATATGTATATTTTGTATATTGTACCTAAATTATAATGTTTAGGTATATATATTCATTGTATATAATTTATATATTCGGATCATGTCTATATCTGTTAGGGAGTTTTATATATCCATGATCGATTGACATGGACTGACGCCACATTTTTATTTGAATAAAAGTCAAAATAAAAACTGTATTGTGATAAAAGCTCAAAATAAAACTGTAAAAGAGCTTCACGCCTTTAAAAATATTAAAAAAACAAGTTTAGATCTATGTAACCCAACGTAACTTAACCTTACTTAACGTAACCAAACCTATTTTATTGTATAATTTATTTCACTTTCCATTGTTTCAATAAACAAATTCACAACTAAACTTGCCTGTAATATAAGTATATAAATGAGCGAAAAAAGTCAACACTTTTTTTCGCTATGTGGATGCTTACGTTACATTTTGTTTCGACTAACGTAAATTATGAAAAAAAATTGACTTCGGCTACATTAGCCACAGATAATATAAGTGAGCCATGACATGAAAGTATAAAATTGGACCACGTTTCTATCTCAACACCGCAGGGACATCAATCAGGGCCTGTGCAGAGCGATAGGCGAGTTGTTTCTCCTCTATTTCTCTGCACAGAACCTGAATGAGAGGACCCTGCATTTTGTGGTCGAGATCTCGTGCAATTTTACATTTTAAGTGGTTTTAACATTTTATATCTAAATAAGTACGTTTTATTTTATTGTTTTATCGTATCTTACGTATATATATATATATATAATATATTTTATATATATTATATATATTATATATATATATTACATATATATATATATATATTATATATATTATATATATTATCTGTAAATATTTTAATTTTCTGTATATATATATGTATATATATTATTTTTTTATGTATATATATATATATATATATATATATATATATATATATATATATCAGTGAGAAATGTAGGAATTTAAAGAAATAAAGGTAACCGCTAATTTTGTTGGAGTAAAAAGAAGTGTACCCAGAAGAAAAAAAGAAGTTTTGTGGAAGAAGCTTTTGGGAATTAAGAAGTTTTTCGATTCTTTATTAAAACTTGAGCTTAGGGATAGAGTAAAGCGGATTTTTCTCGAAAGTTTAGGACTCCAGATGAGGCCCTTAATATATGAATGCCGCGCAACAAAGCGTACTCAATTTAAATACTTCACAAATATATTCACCAAAGATTTTTAAAAAAGTTTTTCTTAAACGTTTGTTTACAACTTTTTTCTCCCTAAATTTTCTTTATATTTTTTTAGTTTTTATTTTGTAATTTACGACTTCTTTTTTCTTTTATATTGTCACCAGCTCATATATATATATATATATATATATATATATATATAATATATCATATTATATATTATAATATATATATATTATATATATTTATATATATATATATATATATATATACCTATAAAGTTGTTAAAGATCAATAAGATTATAACTAGAAAATCAGACATAAAATATATATATATATATATATATATATATATATATCATTATATATATATATATATGTACGATATATATATTTATATATATATAATATAATAATATTATATATAATATATGATAATATATATATATATATATTATATATAATATACAGTATATAATGGCTAAAAACGACCAAAACAAATCTAACATTTTATTGTACCGACCTAGTTTCGGGGTGGAATTACACGTCTACCCATTATCAAGGCTTGGCCTATAAGGAATAACAAACTTTTAAATAATATGCCACGGGGTAGATGTTTGGATTATAAAGAAGAAAGGATACTAAAGTGCATACAAGAATAAAGAGTAATGAACAGTTTTGGAAGGAGGATGAATGGACTTTACAAGGAAATCAGGAAGCATCTTCTGGAATGGAGCCGGCGGAAAGTTAAGCAATGAGAATAATGGCACATTGCTTAGAAAATGAATATGGATGTGCTTTCGTAACTGGTAAAATGATGAAATTGGGTGTAAGGGGAGTGTGGAGGGAACACTTCGAAATCTGCATAACATTGACAGTAATGAAGAAGGTGATAGTAAATGTGTATGGGTTTGATTGGTGAAGAAGGGAATAAGTATTTTGGGGATGAGGTCATTATAAGGAGAGGTAAATGGTAGAGTGAGAAAGGTGAAATAATTGGTAAATTTCCTCGCAGGAAGATGGAATTAAACTTCTGGTGAATGATCAAGAACTGCAGACGTGAGGTGGTGATTGATTGGATTGATTGGATTGTATAACAAAGCGTTATGGTGGAGTTGGTGAGTAAGAGTATAGTTCCGAAGGATTGGAAGAAGCAGTAAAATAGTAACCCCCGAAATCTATATAGGGTCGAAGGCGGGGATAATGGGGTTAAAACCCTAGGGATTATAGGGGAATAAGTTTATGATGTTGGTAGGGGAAACAATCTGGATTTGGTCGAAGAGTGCGTAATGGACTGTAGGAGCTGATGATAACCACAAGGGTGCGTTTAAGGAAGTGGTAGAGGATGTGGGCGAATCAATTCTTTACATGGGAAACAAATGAGTGAGAAAATGAGAGATAATTGTATTTAGGTTTTATGGATTTTTTTCAGGCAAATGATAGGATTAATATTGAAGATCTATGGCAGGTGTTTGTGATATATGGTGTTGGTGGTAAGCTTCTGAATTTAATCAAAAGTATGTATGACGATAGTGAAGCGTTGTAGGGGAGAGTGGCATGCATTAAAGGACCCGCAAGGGAAATACTAATGCGCTCCGAACGAAAATATAACCCGGAAGGATAGACAGAATATACCGAAACCCCTAAACCAACACCTCTAAACTCAGAACTATGGCTAGGATCGGGTACTAAGACAGCGTCTATGATCTAAGGCTAAGAAGGACTATCTTATAGGGATATATACGATAGGTGGAGTTAATCTAATCTAATATGATATTAGTTAACCCTAAAACACAGTTAATCTCTAAGGTGATCTCAGTCTGTTAATCTAATCTAAGAAATTAGTAGAACTAAAAAAGTTAGTTATTTAACTATCACCATTACCAATCCTATCTATCAGATCCAATATTATACCATCACCGAGATTAGTCATTAGACATGTATTGCTAACGGTGACCACGTTACTTACCAAAGATTGGCAAATTCAATTACTGTTCAATTTGCCAGAAACCATCCACTCGCGTCTTTAATTTCTTTAATACTGTTTGGCGAGTTTACGCCCACATGAATAATGAATAATATTGACGGGGACTAATGAATGATAAACTAAATCCTTTATATTTGTTTATTAATCTTTAACTTATAGGGAGGGTAAACTAAATGTTGCCAAAGCCGAGCTTTGCTGTGAACTCGTTATAAATTATGTACACTGTACACTGGTTATGTAGAAAAGTTTCTAGATTGGTGACAATTCTAGAAACTTGTACAGATGAAAGTTATCCAGAATCAAAAAGACGTTAAAATTGAAAATACTACATGAAATGTTCATAATCTGGAACAAGTTGTATAAATAAATGGTGTGACGTGACAAAAGGATGCAACAAAAGAAACCAGTTACCACTGAACTTTGATATCTGAAGATCAGGTTTCTCTTGTCTTTCACACAACTATAAGGTCGGAGTTATGACTTCTGAATTAGTAAGGATGTTGCCACCAGCGCATAAAGACACAAAATAGATTGTCGATGGTAGGTCCAAAATCAGTGGTCCCAAAATTAGTTCGTCTCAAAATTGGTTCTTCCAAAAATCAGCTCGTCCCAAAATTGGTTCGTCCCAAGATTGGTTAGTTACTAATTCGGCACGTCCCAAAATTGGTTCGTCCCAAGATTGGTTAGTTACTAATTCGGCACGTCCCAAAATCGGTTCCTGTTTGAGATTAGAAACATGGACAAATAGACAAAAAGTTGCAAACACAGTTAACAACATTAAATAAGGATTAATTAAATAGTAGTCAACAATATATTAATATTGTTATTGAAGTGTTTCCAATATCAATATTAAAACATATCCTATGAGATGTAAACTCTCTGCTAGGGAACTGATTCTTAAAGGACAAAACAGCACAAGAGAATCGATGATAATCTGACGAGAGTGATGAAAGAAGTTGATTAAGTACTTCAGGAATAATGGAACATTCAAACTCTATGAAAGAAAAACTGTTATAATTCAGGTTAAGAATATTACAAAATAGAATTTGGCTCACTTGTTGTATATATTATAGTCCTCTTGTACAACAGTTTTAGGAATGATCCTCATAAAAGTGACAACACTCATAGGACATAAATCAAAAATCATTAAATCTAAAACTTCAAAATATCTAACTAATCTGTTTACTTCCTAAAGAAACATCAAATATATAGTAGGAACTAAAAAAACATGATTATGAGGCAAAAATATGAAATTAAGACCATATAATAAAATAAAAGACCTTATAAATAAACATATATATATATATATATATATATATATATATATATTAGTGATGCGGGTATTAGTGATGCACTGAATTATATATATATATATATATTATATTATATATACTGTATTATATATATTAATTATATAATTATTATAATATATATATATATAATATATATATTATATATATATATATATATATATATATTATATATATATATATATATATATATATCATATATATATATATTATATATATTAGTGATGCGGGTATTAATGAATGCACTTAATGGGTTGGAGTTGGGAACACTGTAAACCGCGCCCCAACAGCGTGCGTAAGAATAAATTGAGTCGAACGTGATTGGTTTAATATTAATAGCAGAGTAGTAGGAGAGCTTTTCCGGACGAAAATGACCGCGACCTTTTTGACCTTTTCTGACCGCGACCTTTTTTGAGCTCGAATTTTTACCTGACCTTGACCTTTTTGGGCCTTTACTTTTTGGGCGTGACCTTTTTTTCGACCAACCCTTTTGGTCTTCCCATGGGTGATTTTTGGCCCACGGTATTTTTTGGCAACCCTAATTTTTTGGCAGCCCTAATTTTTTGGCAACCCTAATTTTTTGGCAACCCTAATTTTTCCAACCCTTCTTCGAAGGGTTGAGCCAAACGGTTGCGTAAGCAACCGTTGTACGTATTGCCCCCCTATTTTGCGCCCCCCTAATTTTTTCGACCATGGGTCAATTTTTGCCCACGGTAATTTTTGATCTTCATTTAGGGGCTTAGCCCTATTTTTTGATGTCTTAACCTTTTTTGTCTTTCCCCTTTGCTCCAAAGCTTGACAGATACCATGGGTCAATTTTGACCCACGTTAATTTTTTGTCCTTCATGGGTCAATTTTGACCCACGGTAATTTTTTGTCCTTCCTTTAGGGGCTTAGCCCTTTTTTGATGTCTTAACCGTTTGACCATGATATTTCGCCCTTGACCTTGCCAGATACCATGGGTCAATTTTGACCCACGCTAACTTGATGGCTTTGATGGTTCCCAATCACCGTAAGAAGTATCTAGTGATGTTCTATTAGTGTTCTATGATTATTCTATGAGTGCAGGGAGTGCAGGTGAGTGCCAAGTGGAGTGCAATTAAGTGCAATGAGTGCCAATAGTGCCAAGTGGAGTGCCAACGAGTGCCTAAAGTGAGTGCACATAGTGCCAAGTGAAGTGCAACAATAGTGGCCAACTGAGTCGCAACTTTTTCAAGCCTTTCTAGGCTCTCCCTGAGCCTAGATGCCTAATATGGGTGTCTACCCTAGGTAATAAGGTTTTGAGGAACCGAAGGGTGTACATTAAAATCTGCTAGAATGCTTCTTACTACGGTTAGTATTTTTATAACACTTATAGCATGACAGAATATATATCTAAAGAGTTACACAGTTGAGACAGTGACCGCAAACGTTTTCGAGTCCCGAGTCTGCGTCCGCAGCGTGAACACCGCGCGAAACGCCCGCCGCGGTGCGCGGCCGCAGGCGCATATATTTCCGCGCCCGCCGCGGTGCGCCGCAGGCGCAATATTTCCGCGTTAACCGCGCCGCGTGCGTCCGCAGAACGCAAAATTCCGCGTGAACGAAAAATGATGATATCATGTAACTATTCAAAGAATTTCGTTTCAAATATACCATGAGTCATTCCATTTTTACTTACAAATTGTACGAAATTTTATTAAAAACAAATACTTTACACCATCTTAAGCAGTAAATCAGTAAATCATAGAGGTGTTACATAGTAACAACTAGGGGATTAGTATGCTTTGTTGTACTGGCTTTACTGCTTTAAAACTCTCTGGTTTCTACTGCTTTAAACCATATACATTACATAACTCTTAAAGCAGTAAATCAGTACATCAATAGAGGTGTTACCTAACCTAGGGGATTAGTATGCTTTTGTTTTACTGCTTTACTGCTTTAACTCATGTTTTACTGCTTTAACTCATGTTTTACTGCTTTACTCACATATTTTACTGCTTTACTCATATATTTATTAACATTACTACTTAAAGCAGTAAATCAGTAAATCAATAGGGTGTTACCTAGCGGGATTAGTATGGGGCTTTTTGTTTACTGCTTTACTTGCTTTAACTCTTGCTTTACCTTTCTTAACTCATATACATTAAATACTTAAAGCAGTAATTCAGTAATAATTAATAGAGGTGTTACTAAACACTCTAGGGGATTAGTATGCTTTTGTTTTACTGCTTTACTGCTTTAACTCATGTTTTACTGCTTTAACTCATGTTTTACTGCTTTAACGCACATGTTTTACTGCTTTAACTCATATATTTATTATACATTACATACCTTAAAGAAGTAAATCAGTAATGTTAACTAACACCTAGGGGAATTAGTATGCTTTTGTTTATCTGCTTTACTGTTTTAACTGTCTCTTTACTGCTTTAACTTTCTGCTTTACTGCTTAACTTTCTGCTTTACTCTTTAATATATATTTTATTAACATTATGTTTTCTTTATATTTTTTGTTTTTTTACTTTTTATTTTATTATTTCTATTTTTATTTTTGTTTTAATACTTTTTTATTTTTAATTTGTAATGTAAGAATAAAAACACACAGAGTTTCTGTTTGATATATAAACATTTTAATTTAATAAAATTGTAACATAAAATTTATTAAAAACCTTTTTTTATATTACGAGTTTAAGGGAAGTAAAATCGCGTTTTTTCATTTTAAAGCATTTATTAATAATCAGAAACTATAAAATCAATGACATACAAATTTTTTTAGCATCTAATATATTTACAAGTTTATTAAAACATACATTATTTAAAAACATATAATGAAATAAATCATAGACTCCCCTCGCAATAAATTGGAATATAAGGTTGAACATGAGTAATGACATAGTTTTTTACACAGCTTACATTATTTATATTTTAAAAATAAGGTAATATAATGATTTATTCATAAAATTTAAGTTCAAAGAATCAACTTATGTGAACAGTAAGTTTTTTTTGCTCATGAAACGGAAAATCCAATGTCCTGTTGAGGTGATGTGACGAGGCAATGTTTTGAATATGAAGCAGGTATCCTTCTCCAACTTTACAGAGTTTATTTCGTTAATAGCAAACACTCCTAAAAAGCGAGGTTCATTTTTAAACACCGATTTTATTTCTTCTTCATTCCTTTAATAATTCAAAAGTACGTTGCGTATTCGGTCAATTTCAATGAGTTGAGGAAGTGCTCAAGGATAGACACTACAGTGATGGGTGATTGTAGACTCGATTCCAAAGAGAGACTTAGTCCTAGGGTACCCTTTCCTCAAAATGTTTAAATGATAGGCGTTACAAAGCTGAAAGGTTACTGCAGTAAGATTATAGGGTATAATTTACTATTCTTTGCGTATTCTTTCAAGATTTAAGCCTGTCCCACTATCATTACATGATACAGTATTGGTTATTAAGTCGTAAAAAGGTGAGTACAGAGAGATAGGTCTCCGTTGTATAAACATTTCATAAATCAACGCGTACGTGAGGCAGTCCATTACCATGTAAACTGATACTCTAGGCCGCAAGGTGCTGAATTTAATAGGGTGACTTTTAATAATTCCCGAGTAGGCTTCATGTTCCACAATCCTAATTTTACTTTCTTGGTAAATTTCGTTCACAATGTTAGGTAATGAACTCGATAATCCTGAGTGAAATTAAAATAATTGTTTCCAACTCTTCTTAATAGGGTCTTTGCTGTAGTATTCAAAAGGGAATTTTTCAATTTCCAAATGACGTTGTGGTGATAATTTCAACACTTTTCTGACTAAGAGATAAGCCTCCAACAGTTTGAACGGTTTCTGGACATACAGCTGTAGCAGTAGGTTTACTTTTATTTTAAAGAGCAAATTTAGGATTTGACCGTGATAAAATGATTCTAGTATCTACAGATGGTAGAATGAGTCTTTCTTGAGAGAAGATTTCGCCATTTAATCGACCGTAAATTCATAAGTATTATTTATGACTTTAGCTGCTTTATCTATATGTGCAGCTTCATCTTTGAAGCTATAAAAAACCAATGATATTGAGATGAGATTGGTTTAGCATGTCTGAATAATTTAACAAAATGTTCTATATAGCTTTTCTATAAAGGATAATTAGCCGCGATGCACTAGTGAAGTTCCGTTAAGATAAACTTCAACCTTGGTGAAACATGTATACAGGATTTGATTCTGTATATACTATATGGTCATCACCCGTAGGAAGATCTGTACCCATCAGGTTTTGTCAATTTCGTTTTTACAATATAAAAACACATTAGAGGGGTCTAGGTATTGATCAGAAGTGCTTGGAATATTGAACTCTAGAGGAACATCTGTATTGGTAATTGAAATGCAGAGGATTAATACTGATTAAAGTTGGACTGCTAACGCTATAATCTGTGTAGGGTTCATTTGGAGAGAGATCCAAATCAATCTACAACAATCAGGACTAGAGGGATGAAGGAAAATGCATCTTGCATGTGCGAGCTCTGGACGTATAATGAACAT
The DNA here is from genome assembly GCA_015478945.1 of Trachelipus rathkii. Classification (NCBI taxonomy): domain Eukaryota; kingdom Metazoa; phylum Arthropoda; class Malacostraca; order Isopoda; family Trachelipodidae; genus Trachelipus; species Trachelipus rathkii. The sequence continues at coordinate 23,795 of JABUQX010017677.1, forward strand.
TTTCTGAAAACCTTAACTTATATACACACCATCGTTAAAAGTTTCAGTTTAGTATTAAATAGGAAATACATTTCAATACATTTTTCTTTAGAGGTTTTTTCCGCCTAGTCTTTTTCTTTATGATGACAATCTTCTTGATACCTCGACCTTGTCCTGACATTTTACGTCTTTTTTTACGCTTAACATCATCCAACATCTCATCTGAAACATCGGCTATACGTCTTTTAATGCTGTACGAGGATTATTTCCTGCAGCAATATCTTGAATAGTATCAAACCTTTCTTATAGCTTTTTTTTTACTATATATTCCCCGCCTTTCCCGAGTAGAGGCCTTGCACTTCTCATATGCTTGGCAAAAAATTCACCAAGGCCATACCCCTCTGCATTTTTGTTCCCCTGAATACCTTTCTTCGTCCATTATTAACAGGAGATCTTTCCTTATACATCTTTACACCTGGAGAGTATGTTTAAATGAATGAAAAATATATCTGACTACACCTCTTACATATTCCCATTATGCTGTATTTACTTGCATCTGTTTTCTTTCTAATATGAAACTTTTGCATAAACAATGCACCGTATGTAAAGGGAAAAGGATTTTTCTACATCTTTTATATGCACGCGTACAGGTCAAAATTTGATCTATTCAGAGGTAGATAATGAACATTAGGGAATGTTATAACTTTACTCTCTTTGGGAAATATACTACTCTTAATAAAGGAGCTTTAGTATTACCTACATATTGATGATCAATTATATTTGTATATGCATAAGCCATACCTGGATGATTGAGCATCTCGGATGGGGTACATGTATAATGCAGTACTCGATCTGCTTCATCTTTTAGTTCATGGGGAGTCATGCGGTTATTCTCCACAGATAGTATAACCGACCCTCTTCAACATAGTAGGGATATCATGAGTATATCCAACTCAGGCATACCTACGAATATGTTTACGCTGCCATGGTGATCGTTCGAGAAAAAACTGTCCCGGTCTGCGTAGGTTTACATTTAACTTTTTAAAGATATTATTACTTTATCTTCATAGGAACGCATTTCAGTTTTGTATACCAAAGCCTTACAAATAATACTCATATCAAAGAGAACGTTTAAATGACTAAAAATAGCAGGCACCGATTTAAAATATGACCCCCGCAAAGTAAATTCTTCAAAGAAGTATTCTTTTGTAGCAAATGTTGTCGTATTCATCTTTTTGGCAATTGTAGTCCTTTTCAGATAACGCGTATCTTCCACTTGTAATATAGTTTCAACACATTCTACACTTCTGTACACCCCCATCCAGAATAGATTGTGAGGTAAATTTTCAATGGCTTTATTTATTTTCGTTTCACATCATTCCTATTCGTACCATATTTTTCAAGTTGTATAGGATTCATTAACACAGTTTTAAAATCCGAGAGTTTATTATAGGATGTAAATCCAAGGAGGCTGAAGAAGGCAGAGTTATATAAAATGATCTACACTCTCCATGATAATTATAATGAAAACTGATTAATGATTCTTAACTTCACTTGCTTTTTTAAGTATCCAACGTAGTAAGATATCCTTCCCGTTTCAAGTGGCTGTTTATTTTTTCCTTTTCCTCTCGTAGCTAAATAATCGTTCTGTTTGCCAACAACCCACATGATGGAATACGTTTGCTGTCTTGTTCTACAATAATTCCGCTTTTATTTTTTCCCAATTATATTATTAGAAAATCGAACTTTAAAAACTTCACGACTGAATGGTCGATATTTGTGGACTTTAAAAACTTCCGTAGTCCAACCGGCTTCATATCCTTTTCTAAACCTTTCTTCTGTTCGAGAAACTCTTACATAATCGTTCACATTTATTCCTGAACTTATCTTTTTATGATGCATGCTTTATCACCCATCTACGCCATATGTTCTCTAGTTCCTGAAATTTCTAAAGGAGTTGTCTTTATAGTTCTATGGTAAGATCTGTTATAAGAATAAGCTAGATCTTTCAGTATATCGATATACTTAAAAGTTTCCATTTTAGTAAAATCCATCTGCTTGCGTTCTTTAATAGTACGTTGGACTCTTTCAACTATTGCCGCTTTGTTTACGGGAAAATGTATTGTAATAGCTTATACCATACTCCCAGAGCATCTCCTGAAACTCTCGCCCCTTGAATTTCCATTCCTGAATCTGTCCAAAATGATTTAGGTGTTCTCCGCTCGTCTATATAATTTCAAGTACAAGCATCGCACTGTAGCTGATCTTTTATCTTTTATCGGCCTCAGCCACAAGTATCTAGAGTATATGTCAATTGTAAAAAGTATATATGAAAACCTTCATTATAAGAGCTGTATTTAATCATTTCGGATAAATCTAACTGCATATGCTATCGAGCTGCGGAGATATGGTTTTTCCCGTGTAGGAAATTTTTTTCTTACAGTTTTATGTAGAGTAAATGCCTCTTCACCCTCCAAATATTTTTTAACCTCTTTTTTCTCATATTAGGATACTAGCAAACCTAGTGAAACCCCCAAAATATTTGGGCTCTCAGATGAGTAATACTTTCAACTTTTAGTATCTCATCATATTCTCTTACAATTGTAGCGTTATATATATATATATATATTATATATAATATATATAATATATATCTATATATATATATATAATATTATAGTATATATATATATTTTGTCACAAAATGTGATATTAGGTCACAAGGGATAAAGAAAGAGAAAAAGATTTAAAATAACATTTATTTTAACACAAACATTACAGCTAAATAAATATATATATATATGACTATATAATATATATATATATATATATATATATATATATATATTATATATAAATATATATTATTATATATAAAATTTATATATATATATATAATATATATTATATATATATATATAGTATAATATTATATATATATAATATTATAATATATATATATATATAATATATATATATATAGTATATATATATATATATATATAATATTATATATATATATATAATATATTTATAACTATAATGCATTTAACGAATTAAATCCAAACTATGCCTATTATAAGGTGTTTTTCTTGTTCGTCCTCTGGTAACACGTTTAAATTTATCTGATGCGTAAGAAGTGCCTGATGGACTTGAATCAGGTCTTGGCGTACGGGATAATTATCTAGTCTGCTAAATCGCGTTGTATTTAAGATTAAACTTCTTGGAAAATTTATAGTCTGAAGTTCTTGTTGATATCATTCATCCTTTACAGGGCTTTCTTTCTTCCAATTAGTGAGAGAGCTATCAGTCCAATATTTGATCCTTTAAACTATTTCATCATCAATACGATCTGCCCCTGCTTCATTCAAAGTTTAATTAGGTCTTTTAATATTATATAAAGTCTATTCTGATTACGCACTCTAATATGGTAAGCTTCCTCTGGATATTTTTAAATTTATCTTCATTTTTCACTTAAGTTTTACTTCATTAGGAAATATCTACATTATCGGTTAGCGGAATACGTAGGGATGGATGTAGATGCAAGTCTTTAAGATCTATCAATTTTTTATGGCATCCTGGTATAAGAGGCGTTTCTCATGGTGTTAACGTCTGAATTTAATATCTGTACAATTCTTTCTCATTTTGTTATCTGTTAACTTTAGGATCATTAGCTAGAGGTAGAGGCTGCTGGAAAGATAATGATCGTTCACGAATATAAGGATTCCGTTGGTCGCAACTGTTGCTATACTGATGGAAGGAGGTTTGTAATGTCATGCAATTGGGCTGTAATAATTTGCGTGTAGGGGGCTGTGAATGATGAACTGTGATTGTGGATTTTGCACAGTGTGGCGGCAATAACTGGCATATTGAGGTTTGTGAATGATGAAATCCTGAGGAATGAATTCTGTAAACAGATGCTTGTATTATTATATCTTCATTTTCTCATACT
>JABUQX010017678.1:0-25722 GCA_015478945.1 Trachelipus rathkii
TCTCTATACTCCGTCTTATATTACTCTTATCATCTTCATCTTATCTATCATCAAACATTATATATCTAGTCTTATATCTTCTTCGGTATATTCTCTTCTATATATACTTATCTCTCTTTATAATATATAACTCTATCTTATTTCAACATTCGTATGGTTCCTCTTGAAACTCTAAATTTCTGTCTTATTATACTATATATATATATATATATTCCATCTTATCCGTTAGAATATTATATCTTCATTATCTTTATACCATCTCTATTTTCCATTTTTTCTCTTTACGTTCTCCGTCGGATTCGCAATCTTCGTATACTCTCTCTATCTCTCGATCATCTCATTCATCTTTACTTCATCATTATCAGTCTTACTATTCTCTATCTATTACCCTCTCCGCTACATCTCTATAGTCTCTCTATTCTTCCTCTTCTTCTACATAATATTTCTCCTCTTATTGTTGATCTAACTTAATTATAATATATTATTCGAATTAATAAGTTACTATCTTCTCTCTTTCTCCTTCTTATTCTGTGTACTCTTCTCTCTATACTGGTATTATTATCTCTCACTGCTCTTATTGATATTCTCTTCGTTGAAGTGGCTCCCTGCTCATTGGTAGGTTTTCGCGCGGTACTGTTCCGTTGGTGATTGGAGGTTGAGTCCTTACCGCTCCTCTCGCTTTCGCTCCCGCTCTTCTCTCTGTGCATCTTTTCCAGCATAGCTACATCTAGCCGCGGTTGTCAGCATGTGATCTCACGTTACCACTCCTATTGTTCCCGGTCCTCATGTAGCTCTTGGTCTCGGCTTCACATCCAGTTAATCGTCCCAGCATTTTTTCTCCATGCTTGCGCTCGTGATTCGTGCTGAGATGACATTTCACGTGTTCCTGGTTCTGCAACGTGCGATTTTTCGGCAGCCCTTTTGGTGCCCTATTTTTCGTCGTTATTTGTCGACCTTTTCCCAATTGATCTTGTACTGTTTTTTTTCGGCCAACTTCTGCCTATTAACCTACTCGTATGTATCTATGTATCATTCTCTACTGTAAGTCATCATATATCTATCGTCTCTCTTCGCTCTCTATGGTGCATGTCTCTTTGGTTTATCAGTCGTATATCTTTCTCTCGTAATCGTACGTCTACCTCTTTTGTATGTTAATATCACTCATTTCATTAGTTTTCTAATCTCAGGAGTAGGGATCTTGATTATCATCTCTTGATCTACTCCTCTCTATCTAATAATAAGATGATAGGTGTGAATTTTATCTATCAAGTGATTCATACTAATTTACCCTCTTATTCGATAATATTTCTATTATTCATTAATAGTGCATTTCGTATCAGATTTTAATCTCAATGTTTTATATGATATTGGGGATATCATCTGTTCTTCTTTTGCTATCTTCTATTGTCAGTACACACATTAATGATCGTGCAGATAATGTCATTATGGAGGTGTTGGTATGCCCAAATTCGTCCATGTGCTTGCGAGTGTATGATTGTAATATTAGTGTAGTACGGTTTTCGATAATACAAAATGTGCCTTGTCTTCTTCTATATTCAATATTAGTCTATGCATTCCTCAATGAAATATTGTTCTACTTTTATATTTATTATTTATCGGTCTTTATATTATATTATATTATATTAATATTATTTATTATTATAATTAATATTAATATTATTATTTTCTCACTTATATTTGTTTTTATTTTTTATTATTATCATTTACAGGAAAAAAGTGAAAAAAAATATATTATTTTGGTTTTAGGGGTATGAGGTAAAAGTTTGGTAGACGTGATTATATCACGTATACCTAGTATAGAGATAAAAACTAAGTTTGGTGATTCTTTGTTTTTGATTTATATATATGTCATTAATTTGAAGTATGAGTTTAATCGAAACTACTGAGAATAAACGGAATGTCAGAATATCGTCAGATTTTTATAATCGAGTCTTTTCTCCGGACTTTAGAATGATAATATATCGAAAAACTTGATATTCTTAGTGCTTTCGCGTATCACTAATACACGTAGTTAAATTTAATATGGTTAATTAATCGCTAGGCTTTAAAGATTTGTGTCTAAATGACCTATGTGTATACAGTAGTAGACTGATCCGTGTTTGAATTGTCTCTTTTAGTAAATATCTAAATGAATAGGCGTGATGAATACATCGTAGATGTTTACTATGGATTATATTTCGTAATTATTCTCTTTCTTCAATGTATTATACGATACACTACGTTATAACTCTTATTATTCATATACTAGATAATATTTAGTATATAGAATGTATTAGTATATAGATGTCTTAAGCTTTCTAAAAGGTGTTAAATCTTTCTGTATATTATAAGATATTTAAGTATATATCTATAATACGATATTATCTGTAATATTATTGTATAGTTAGAAGTGATAACTGAGATTAGTTGTCCTATAGTATGACGATTTACTGCTTGTAATAGATAGCTATGTGATTGAATCTATAGATATGAGTTTCAATTCCTTCTGATTCTCGCTGAATATAAGTAGAGTAATTAGGTTCTCTGAGGACTGATCTCTTTACTAACAGTTTTCGTTATATCTCTATATATCTAACATTCTTCTAAGTCTAATATCATTCATTATCTCTAAATATTTATACCATCTATATATTAACTTTCTAATAATATATACTGCTACGTATATAATACTTCTATACTTATCTATAATATCTAGTATCTTGCTCTAGTATACTAATATTCATATCTGATATTAAATTTATTATATATTAAATATATATATATATAATATATTATACTTTATAGTATTATTTATAAATATTTACAAGTTCTGAGTCATAAATTTGAACAATTTATAATTACTAATTCTACACTTCTTGTTTTGAGCTCAATTGAAATGTGTGTTTCTGTTAATGTAATACAGGAGTGTCATCTCAAGTGTGAGTTCTAACATCTTCTTAGTAGCTTCTCTGTACTTTCTAATATTAATAATATTATTATATTACTATATCAATTTTTATATATTCTTTTAATATAATATATTCATTTAACTATTTATCTATATATATCGTATAATTTTATTATATATATTTAATAATATATATATATATAATAATAATGATTTATATATACTTATTTCTCATACTATATATCTACTACTCTTCTTACTCTATCCTAATATATTCTCTATTATTCATATAGTTTATCTATGAGTGGGAGTAAATGAAATTTCGGTGGTTGTTAAGCGCGGACATATGTCTAAGATTGGGTTGGTTGCAGCTCCTTATAGCACATAAAAGATTACACAGAGAGTATATTCCTGTGAATAATTTTACCAACATAAAAATCTTAAGCAGGGGTGATAGACATGTTCAAAACGAAAATAATTGTGCAAGTCCCATGTAAATTGGTCAAGTACATAAACAGAGTTATTCAAGAAAGAATCTTTTTAATCATGCGAATTTATGCTGCGTAAAACTTTATGGGTGGTCTTTATTATATGTTTTTCGTGGGGTGTATTTTTGTTTTAGTTAGGTGATGAAACTTATTTTTCGTCGTTTGATCAACTTTTAAATAATGATATATGTAATTTAATTAATAATATATGATGTAAATGATTTATTATATTATCTAATGTTCTAAATTTACAAAATAATAGTATAAATTAAGTAAGGTTATTTAATCACCTCTGATATACAGATATATATATATGTCTATATAATATATGTATATTATATAGTAGTATTATATGTGTTGATATAATAGAAAAATAATTGTTTAGTCTTATAAATTTCTCATTTAGGTGGGTTGGGGGTATATTATATACGTTGTTTGTTAATAATTTATATCATAACGTATGTTATTTTGGATATCTGTTGGGGGTACGACCAAAGTAATTAGGTTCATCTTGATCAACTTGCGAGTGGGTATTTCCGTTATTACGGGAGTAAGGTTTTCTCAAGTGTTATGTCACTTGTTTTTTTTATATAAATATATATTATATCAGCATTATAAGAATTATTCGTATATATTATTTATATTATTATTTTAATATTTACATTTAATTATATTTTATTAATATTATTTATATTATACTTAATGTATGTTATATTATATTTAGATTTATATTTAAAATATAATCTGTTTTTTAATATTTCCTTTATTATATTGTCAGGCCTATTCAGGGGAACATCCCCTTATAATCTACTTTCGTTTTAGGGTATGCGGTAAAAAGTTTGGAAGACCGGTGATATATACTAGAACTGTATATGTGATAAACATGACCACCCCTTATTAAAGGTTTGGTTGATTTTTGGATATCTTATGTTTCCCCATATAATACTTATGAAAGAATTGGAAAGATACTTGATTTAATCGAAACTATGATATAAAGGAATGTAGAATACTAGGTCAAAGAACTGTCATCTTACGTGGCTTTGCGGTTAATTTCATGATAATATTAAAATAAATTATATTTCTAGTAACAGTATCAATACAGTCCAGTAGTCTTAATTACACAAAGTAATATTTAACATATATTTAAAGTATTGTGTGCTTCTTCGACTATTACATACTATTGATTGAGTTTGATGTTTTAGTATATCTCGAAATAGGTATAAGGATAAGTTTATATGATTAATATATTATATATGAATGAATGATAGTAAGGATATCAGGAGTAATCAGTATGATGATGATATAGAGTATAGTATACTTATAATAGAATATATGATAAGTAAATAGATAAGTATTATTATTACTAAAGTACGTATAGATCATGTATCAGATAGAGATGCTTTATCTTATTAGATATTTACCTCTTCTCTCTAATAGACTCATCGACGACTACTCTATACTTATCTCGTATTGATTTATATATAGATAATTTGTCTACGATAAGAGTTAATTCGGCTAACTCACATAATATAGTAGAGATAGATAATTAATCATGGTATATTTGTAATATCAATATGTAATAAGTCATAAGATATGATCGTGAGCTTTAATATTAATATCGTATGTCGTAGGTGAGTCATCTCATCGTCCTATTATCGCTATTGTGACTTAATCTGCTTCTACATCTATTTTCATAATCTTTACTTTCTTCTCGTCCTAATCACTCATTCCATATTTAATACTCTACTATTAATTATTAACTTTTATATTTACTCTCATTTTATATAATTAAATTATTAATATATTTTCTATTATGAAACTTAGTATTATATATTAATCGTATTATTATATTATTGATATTTATAAATTAGGTACTTATAATATTATTAAATTTTATATTAATATCTTTATATTAATTGTATTATATATGTCTATATATATATATATATATTTATTACTATGCTCATTTGTTATATATTACTATATATATATATACTATATACTATCACGATATATAATATTATCTATATATATCTTATATATTTAGTATTAATATATACTATATATTATATTATTTAAAGTAGTGATATAGTAGTTATAATTCAATACTTTTAAAATCCATAACTTTATATCTTATATAATAGTTTAATATATATTAATATTCGATGTATATATTATCTATATGTATATTTATCTCTTTTTATATATATATTCATTATGTGTACGAATCTCCCTTGGTATCTATAATATACTATAGATATATATATTATATATACATATCTATTACATAATATTATCTATTATATATTATATCATACACTACTATCTATATATATGAAGTGGACACAAAATGAAATTGGTGGTTTTTAGAGCGGTTGTTTAAGTTGGGTTGGTGGGCAGTCCCATTTTAATAGCTCCATAAAAGATTCCGAAGATATATTCTCTCTGTGAATATTTCCAATATAAAATTCTTAGCCGTAATAGATAGTATCAATGTTCATTAAGAAAATATTGATGCAAGTCATGCATATTGGTTTCCATACATACCAAAGTTTATTTAAGCTCTTTTTAATCCTCTTTGCGAATTTATCATGCTTGCGTCAATATTGATTATGGTATCCTGATAAATGCATTATTTTCGTGGAAGGACATATTGGTGCATACAACTTTTTTTCGTCGTTTGTCAAGATCTTTTATAATAAATGAATTCTGTCTCTTTATTTTCAAGGACAGATAATGAATTAATTTAACTATACTTATATAGTTATATATTATATATATACTAGATCTATATTTTATATATATATTCTCTATATGTATAATATTATATAATATATTTTATCTATATATCTTATATTATTATAAATATATATAAACGTAATATATATCTTATATACTTCGCTACATACACGTATTATATTAATTATGTTATAAGATCATAGTATATATCCTGATATCTCTCAATATCTACTTATATCTTACAGCCTCTCTATCTATATCGATATATATATTATGTATTTACATTATGAGTTATTTCTAGAATTATATTATTATATTATATATCTCCTCATACTTTTATAATACTAGTCTATTATCAGTGTATATTATATTTTGAGCTATACTGCGCTATTATATCGTATTACTTAGTTATATAAGTTATATATTATATACATATATTATCCTGTATATCATCCTCTGAATTCACGTATATGGTGTAACATAAATATATTATGCTTATATAATAGTATTATTTACAATATGTTTTTTGCTAAAAGAGCTACTTAGTGATCTGATTTTTAGGGATCTAGATAAATTTGGGATGTCTTTTTTAGTCTGAATCACCAATCGGTAGCTGCGATAGAGGCATTATAGATCGTCTCGTATGGAGTTGCAGCGTTGTGTTTTTTTAAGTATTAGGAAGTAAGTCATGATATGTTAGTGTGACATTCGATATAACTGCTTCGGTGTGAGCGCATTGACTTCCCAATTTAGCCTTGGCTTGCGCTTTGGGGTGCTAGTTTTAATGAATCGTTAGACAATGTATGTATGTGATTACATGTATTGGCGAGTGATTTACTCTCTCCGCGATCTTGCTAACATATATATATTACATGATATATTATATAATATTTCTCATATATTATATATATATATTTATATAATCAGTAATATTATATATTATCTTATATCTAATATATACTATTACACATCCTGAGAGGTAATATCTGCACATCTGAGTTCTCTAGGTATTGATAGCCATGATAATTATGAGCAAGAGTAACACGCCTTTCTCCATCCATCAACTATCTGTGTCGTCTTGCGCTGTCGATTTATAAACTGATGACTATTGGTGTCGGATCTTAAGAAAGAGGAAGATAAGACAGCTTCTCCTTTGCACGGGCAGGAGACGAGAGCAGATGAGAGGAGAGGAGAGATGGAGAGAGAGAGATGAGAGGAGACGAGAGAGAGAAAGACAGAGAGAGAGAAGAGAGGAGAGAGAGAGAGAGGACGAAGATGGAAGGAATAGCGAGACCAAAATTATAACTAGTGACGATACTACAGGAGCAGCTAATTAGACGAAGAAAAAATTTGTTAACTGTTCAAAAAAATGGCTCTTATCTCTATATTCTCTCGATAAATACATCATGCTCATTTGATCCTCACATGTCAGCTGGAGCCGATGTTTTAATTTTTAGATTTTAGGTACAGGATATTCAGCAAAGTATTTCTTTGGATGTTTCCCCTCCAAGCATACCCGTCCACCTGTTGAAGGAGACTAATAAATATATATTATATTATTATATTAGGTCCGGATTAAATAAACAGAAAATATGAGAAATATTATCTATATACTATATATATATATATATAGGTATATATTAAGCAACATTGCTACTGTCATGTTATTAGGTAATATATAGGTAATATATATGTGTGAGGTGCCTAATATATATATATTAGTATTTTTCTTATATATACGATATAATATATATAATAATAATATATATTTTAGATATATGTAAATATAATTATCTTTTTTAAGTTGTATTTATCCCATATATATCTCTATATATATATTACTATACTTCTACTTTTTTAAATACGTCCTTATACTATACTTATAATTTGTTTTTTCTTATTTTTACTTGTATTTTTTATTATTACAATTCTCATATCTAGAGTGTATGTGATGTTATAATTCTTAATTTTACTATACTATTCTATTTTAGACGTGTGCGTAAGCTTGCATATAAATCTATCTTTATGATCATTTCTTAATCTGACTTACTTATAGTGTTTATTTATCATATCATCCTTACTTATAATGATTAATCTTATTATCTCATGCATGTAGTTCATCTAATAAATATTAATATCAATTATTCTTATCTCTTACTAGGTATCCTTAATCTATTAGGTATATTCATAATTAGTTATATTAACATAATCTCTTGATCATATATTGTATTATAATCATTCATTTGTATATATTATCTATATTTTAAATATTAGTCCAAATGAATATTATATTTTTGATACTGATTACCTTAATACTTTCTATATATATATAGTAACTGAATATTATATCAATATTATTATATTCCTAACTATCATATATACACTCTATATTATCTATATTCATATTATATCAATATATATATATACTTCAATTATTAATATTACTATATTACTATTATATAATTCATTATTTCATATATTACGTTACCTATAATACTTAACGCTCTTATTACTCATTATACATATTTAACTCTTATTTCGTACCCATATACTGTAACACCCATATTAAATACACTTGGAGTTACTACCTAGTCCTCTCGCAGAGATATTAAGCCTTGGGCACCTATAGTATATATCCCCTCCATACTCCTTCACATATTACTACGCCACCCTAGAGTAACGTCCCGCCTAATCCAACGATGTATTGTAGTCTCATCTCAATCATATCTTCACGCTATATTATGGTTTTATGCGGTGTGTTTTGTTAGTTTATTATTGGTGTGTTTAGTTTGGATATGGGTAAGGATTAAGTATATACGACTAGTGACGTTCTCTCACATATAATCAATATATATATATTATATCCTATATATCAGCGAGAACTCTCACACATTTTTCGCAACAACAAATCTCCCCTGAAACCTATACCACGTAATATAAGTCACCTTGATGGGGATCGGTGGGCGTAGGGTTAGTTCGGGTGTCTATATAATTGACACGGAGGGATCATTCATTCACTATCTACGGTACTGAAGCGTAACTTCACTATCTTATCAATATAAAACGTGGAGACGGATATACCAATTCAGTGAGTCCTAAACTATGTCCTGAAGCTGCAGTACTTTATAACGTATGCAGAATAACATATATATATATATCTACACTTCTCACCTATTATACATAGACTAAATAGCCGAAGGAAACAACACGAGGGTATCATATAACGGGCGGGTACCTTGTGGATACGACAGAGGTTTTCGAGTGTAGTGGTCACGTGGCCGCCTGACGGCATTGCAGGGGTGCTCCACAGGTAACCCTAGCTAAGACCTACCGCTGACATGGAACCCATAGGAAATAGATCAATTTAATAGTAGGCGACGGAATCAAAGGTATTATAGGCCTACTTCATGCAACAAGTAACATAACGCTAATATACGTGGTAGAGACCCAGATTTTAAATTATATACGTATTCAACTTACTCGATTTGCGCACGAGTATAAACATTATCTCTCAAAATTTCTCACTATACTTTATATATATATATATATATATATTAGTATACTATGGTTGACCTCTGATGCAGATCTCAGTTGGCAGCGCGTGAGGTATTATCCATTATACTATATCTACGGTACTCACATAAATAACTACTGAACGATATGGTGCGTGCCCATAACCTATATATATGTGTGTCGCCGCCGTTTTCTCCGCGGGAGTTACCCCATGGCGGTCTGTCGGCTTGTGTGCGGACTTTGCAGGTCGGGTAGCCGCGCCTTATCGGTCTCCTATGCTTGCTCGCGCCCTCAGTCGCGTGCTCTGGGTGGCGGAGCATTGTGTCTTCGAATACGGACTTAAACTATTAAACCTATTTATATGGTATACATATTATAGTATATAGTTCGAGCATGAGCTGAGCCACATAATATATACTAATTTCATTATGATATACTTGTTGAAGGTTCTTCATATCACGATGTATATATATAGTTATATAGTATCTGCGAATTTACTAATTATATATAACTTCGGCTTTACAATTATGAACAGCGTGAGACAATATATATCCATACTTGGCGTAATATTCTTTGGTGATAGCACATATAGTAATACCTCTATATAGTATATATAAATATACTCTGATATATTATATATATAAACTATCTTAGATATATGGAATCTGTCATGGCTACTACTCACAGGTAGGTGGTCACCTCGAAATACATTTATAACAAGGTACTTATATATTAGGTGCTATTATTTATCCTGTCACATAGTTACCGGCAGTGTGTTTAGTCCGTATATAGATATACTTGGCCCGTATATTCGTATTTAATATATATGATATAAATAGCGTGCTCTTATGACCAAATTAATATATAATAATATATGTATATACCTATATATATATATATATACTATTATATATACTATACAGTATTATACTACGTATTACGCTACACTATATTCATATACCACGCTACTCGAGACGAGGTTCGCTAGCTAATGCACTGTTCGCTGGGGCAGATGTAGAACGCTCCGTTTGGAGGGGTGGAGCTTGGGTTCCTGGTTAGGAGAAATGCAATCATCTTTTCCAGGGAGGGGGGCCCGGGTTGCTATCATATACATAAATATAGTATTATACCTTTTCCTCTGGAAGGCCTCTTATTCGTCGTCCGGTTCTCTTCTCAATTGCCCCTATATTCCTCCACCCTCTGTCTCACTTAGTCGTGCTCCATTATCACTTGCCATTACTTCCATTCGGTGATTCAGTCCTTTTCTTCTCCTATCATGCGCATAAATAATGACAAGCCGCGTGGAGGGCTACTTCTATATAATAATATCACTTATAACTATATAATATTATTAATATCAGCTCAAGGCCAACTTGTGTGGCTCCACCCTTCGCATCTTAGCTTTTACTACTTCTATGGCCTTTGGAGTGGTTGCCTAACTAATTATACACGGCCTCTAACCCTAGCAACTTTATGGGTCTAATATATAACTCTACTATATACGCAGCTGCATATAACCATCACCTGTTACGGCCACTCACTAGATGTGACTCACTGCGCGTACTAGTTACCTAGAGCTCTATAAGCCCGCACTGTGTTAGGGCTCACCTAATCATTGAGTCTCCAGTTAACCTTCTCAGCTCCCTCCTTATATCAATCAGCGCTTATATGCACTCCACGGGTATACGAGCATAGTATGCTATCTATGTCTAAGCTAGGCGTTACATTCGTGCCACGCCATCAGGGTAGTTCCACCCTGAGTCTTGTAGATCAAACATTATCACCCCACACCCTAATATTCTTATATATATGCCTACTTACATTATGTATCTCGCTTCATCTATCCACTACGTCTAGCCGTAGTTCGATTATATATATACTGTATAATTATATAGTATATATATAGGTCACCCTTTGTTGTGTTTTGACGCGTATATATACCTACGGTACCGCCCGTCCGTCCCTATGTTATGCGTACTATATACTTTTGGCTTGCACTTGGGTCTTCTAGCCCTTAATATTACTAATATACCTTATCTGTACTCCCGTTCTGGGGGCATTACCCCCTGTTTACTTTTCCTTGTCTATATACTATGGTGTACCTCAATATAGCGATGCCCTCTTTTCTCCCTTCACTACCTTATCCCGTCCATATATTTTAGTGGTGCGTCTTTTTCCGTTTGTTCTACTCTCTTTACTTTTTCTATCTTCTTCTGCTCTCATATTATCTTATTTCCTTTCCTTCATTTCCTATTCTTCATTATCTCTCTCTCTCCTTCTCTTTATTTCATCTTCTTTTTCTTCTATACATTCTGCTAATCCTACTATTTCATCTACCCTACTCTCGTCTATCGTCTTTTCTCTTTCTCCGTCTCTCTTATATTTTTCTACTTACTTATATCCTTTCCATTCTACCCCCTATCTATTATCTCTTTATCTCTCTCTTTCTTCTCACACATTCTCTCTTCATCTCTTCTAGTTTTAAAGAGGCTGGGTTGATACGCTTCTCTATCATATCTTCTCTTCTTCATTCCTCTTGCTCATGTCAATGGCGTAAAGGTTACTATACTATCTTCGTTTCCTACTTTATTTCTCTACTCTTTTAATTTTATCTTCTTCTTTTCTCGTTTTCTCTCTCACTCTTCTTTTTTCTAATTTCTTTCGTCAGTGCGGTGTTGGTCATGTCATGGTGCCCGGGTATCTTGGGTTTGACCTGACGCGTGCAAAAAATTTTTCTCCCATTCCTCCCTTCGCTTGCGACTGTCCTCGCCACCCCCCTTGTTTTTGTAAATCGGAATGAGGCACGTTATCCCTCTCGAATCGCCGCTCCTCCGGTGTTGCTACTGCGTTTTCTCTTTCTCCGGAGTCCATTTTGATAATGATTTCTTTTCGTTTCGTCCCGTTCCTGTTGATGTACTAAGTTCGTCTTATTCGTTCGTTCAGTCTAACTCTCTAATCCTATTCCTTTGGTGGTATTTTAATATTTCTTCAACACTCATAAGGCTTCTTTTTCTTCTTTCTTATCTTTTTCTTCTTTATTTCATTCCTTCTTTTTTTTTTCTAAGCTTCTTCTTCTTTACTTTTTATATATTTAATCTTCATCTTTCTCTTCCTCTTCTCTCTCTTCTTTTTCTTTCTTTTTACCTTGTTTTTCTCTATCCTTCACTTTCCGTTCTCCTTTTCTCTCTCTTTTCTTGCCTGTTGCCATTCCTTCTTTCCAAACTTGGTACTATTTTTTTTCCTTTCTCCTTATATTCTGTCTCTCTCTCTTTTCCTTCCTTGCTCCTCTTCTTCTTCCTCCTTCTCTCCTCTTTCCTTCTTCCGTCTCCGTCACTTCTCCCTCTTCTCTTTTTTCTTCTCTTTCTCATTTCTTCAACCTTTCCTACTTATTATTATTATCATCGTCTTTTCTCTCACTTCTTTTCTCCTGGAGGTATCGGTCTTCTTGCATTCACGCATTGGGGTTTGCGTGGGGTTTCTTTTCGCGGTTCGTTGTTTTTCTGATCTTTCTTTCCTTTTCTATTCTTTCACGACTCTTTTTACTCTCACTTCTTTAATAAAATTGTCCTCTCTCTCTTTTCTCTCTTCATCTTCCATCTTCTTCGTCATTCAAGGATTTCACCTAAGATATAATGTGCTTATAACACTTATGTCTTTCGTTACTTTAATTTTCTCTTTCTCTCTCTCTCTTCCTTGTTATGTATATTTATTTTTGGTCGTTTGGGTCTTTTTTATTATTCATTCTTTTCTTTTCGTTGGGTGTGGATGTGTTCTTTATTTGGTTTCTCTTCTCGTTTCTCATCTTCCTGCTATTGTCTATCATACCTCATCGCCTCTTACTTTTGCTGGTTTCCATCGTTTTTCGTCTGTCTAGACCTCTTTTTTTTATTTTTTACTTTCTTATCCTCCGCTGGTGCTTTCGCCTATTTTTCATTTTCTCTCAGTTCTTTAATATTTCATAATTTCGTTCCTCGTTTTTTAATGCCAATCCTGATTTAAAGGATATCTTTCAGCGGCTCCATGGCAAAGCACATTTATTTATTACTACTTGTGAAGCTACTTCTTGCGCCTTTCTCTTCTTTTACGCTTTTTTCGTGCTTGGACTCTCGACTGTCCGGACGTCACCTTGACCAGTTTGTCCTCACCATTTGGTTCTTTCCCGTTTATTCCGCTCCAACCCCCTACCCTTCCCTCCCTCCCTACCTTCAACTTCCCTCCCTCCTCTCCACTCGCTACCCTAACCTATCCTCACTCCATTTCATCTTCACACTTTATTCCCTCTTTACCTACTGCCTAC
Organism: Trachelipus rathkii; assembly: GCA_015478945.1. Taxonomy (NCBI): domain Eukaryota; kingdom Metazoa; phylum Arthropoda; class Malacostraca; order Isopoda; family Trachelipodidae; genus Trachelipus; species Trachelipus rathkii. Next base: position 13,946 of record JABUQX010017678.1, read on the forward strand.
TACCTCACTCCTCCTATTCTTCCCCCTGTTACACCTTCACTTTGGGTATAGTCTCCCCTGCTTTGTTTGCGGTGTTTCCTCACATTACCGCCCCTGTCTTTACAGCACCCTTTTTCCTTTTTGTCCTTTTGCTTTCCACTCTTTTCCCTCTTTTTTATCTTCATGTACCTGTATATTTCATTATTTTTCTGTTCCGCTTTTTATGCTTTACTGAATCCTCTTTGATACACTGCTTCATTTTTTAGCCTTTCGAATTTCCGATTTCCTCTGCACAATACACTCTTCACCGCTCTTGCGTTTCTTGTGTAAAGTTTTCTTTGAACTCATTTTCCATCTTCCTTTTCTCCTCGCAAGAAATCCGTTTATCATTATTTCCTTTTGGCATCCTTCCTACGTTGCACCCCGTGCCACTATTCCTCTTTTGCCACGGCTCCTTTTTTGCCAGTCCAGTTTTCGTTTGACTATCTGCATACTGAGCATTCTGTGTTCTAATCTATGAGTCAGGTCGTATGACCTCTATTTTGTATGGCTGTTACAGTTTCACGACTTCTGCTTCGGGTTTCCCTCTATGGCCGGCACCGTAGGTATATCTCCTATTCTCTGGATTGGCTACATACCTTTCTTCTTCAATTATTGTATGTGATCATATGTGTTTTTTTTAATTCTCACTTACTCATGTTATTTTATTCTTTAAAATATCTTTCCACTGTTATATTTTTTATCACTACTCACCTTTTCAACGCTGCGTTGCTTGTTATATCTTCTTATCGATTTACTTAAACTTTGACCTCTAAATATCAAATGGTTTACTCCTGTTTGGCTGTTTTCCTCTATGTGTCCTGTTTTGCTTGATGTATGTTTCACCATACCTACTTCACGTCTATATTCTTTATTATAGTGTTTTTATATCACCCCTACATCTCTATTTTTTTGTATGGTCCTTTTAGGTTTAGTCTATTTGTTCTATCAGTTGAGGTTAGGCCCGCACCTTTCAGCATTTTTTGTTCTGCACTTTTTTTTTATCAATTTTACATTATTTCTTTGTATATTATTTCTTTTTGTTTTCTTTTTATTCTTGTTCCTTGGTTCTCTATCCATCTTTTTCTTCTGTTTTTTAATTTTATTATTATCTTTATGTTCTTTTTTCTACTTCTTTTCTTCTTCTTCTTATTCCTTTATTATTCTCTTTTAATTGTTCCTTTACTCTTCTTCTTTCTATGTTATTTTTATCATTTTCCTCCTTATACGTTTTTTTTTTTTACTTTTATTATTGTTTGTTTATTAATTTTTTCTTATTACTTTTTTTTACTTCTTCTTCATTTTTCTTTATTCTTTTACTTGCTCTTTTCTGTACTTTCTTCCTCCTTATCGTTTTTTTTTTTTTTCATCTTTTCTTTGTATTCTTCATCTTACTTCTTTCTTCTTCTTACTTATAATTTTTAAATTTTGTACCTCTCTTTATTTTTCTCACTTGTCTCTTTATCTTTTCTATTTTCTTTATTTCATCTTTATCTTTATCTTTCTCTTTCCCTTCTCTATCTATGCCTTTATCTTCTCAGAAGTAAATAAAAATTTGAATAAAATTGTATTGCAATATATTTACGCCCTTATTATCTTGACCTGGTGTCGTATTGGTCCTTTAGTCTCCGACGTCTTGTCTCAGCTTTCATACCGCTTATGCTATCCCCTCAGCTTTAAATGTTGCGCATTACTCTCTCCTCTTCGTTCACTACGGACACACAGTAGCTTTGGTACAGTGGTTATTACTTCTCCGTTAAACTATCTTCTCATCTGCCATCTGACTACGTCTCCACGTTATATTGCTCAGATGTCAGTCATATATCACACCTCTTGCTGCTACCTCCTCGCGGCTATTTCCCGGTACACTGGTCACTTTCTTCGTCCCAGTAAGAGATAATGCTCCTCCCGACCTTGCATGTCGTATATCTGACTTTAATGAGCATGCTGATTGCGACCCGTTGCAATTTGTTCAATGCCCTCGTCCATTCTTATCCCCGTCGCTTATCTCGAATTTGCCTTGGCGGTCTTCTCCATACTCCTTCGTATTCTGGGGAGTCTTAACTTACCCCTCTCTGTTTGACTCGCTTGTCTGGGGTATCGTATGTCGTTTCTTTCTATGAAGGCGCCGCGTCACTACTCTGATTGCTGCTCTTATTTATAATCTGGGCTATTTCACGCCTTTTTTGGACGAGTCTTGCGTTGCTAATTCTTTATCCTTGTTTTATCCACTCTATTTTTTATACATAAATATATATATATATATCTACTATATTATCATATCATCTCTATCTCATATCCTACTATATCCATAAATATATTATATATTAATCTATCACTATATATATATATATATACTAGCTTTATTGCTAATAATATCTATTATATATGTATTCTATGTATATACTATATTATATATATGATATATATATATATATATATAATTATCATATATATATATATATCATATATCTTATGTATTCACCTTCAGTCATACCTCAGTCCCTGCGAGCAGAACGTGCGCCCACCCTACGTGCTACAGCTATACTGTCTATGGCATTTTCTAGCATGCCTCTTGTCCATATATACTTTGTAAATCATATTTAAATTTATTTCGTACTTCAATGCTAAGATCTTGCGCGAGCAAAATCTTTAGCATAAGTCAAATGACCACTGTAATATATACACCGCTCGTTCTTGGAGTACCTCTTCAGTCAGATAGTCCGTCAGCTCGATCTAACAACTACATAAGAATCAGAAGAAATATCAATCTTCACTGCAAGATACTCCCTCCAGAAGATCCTCCGGCACAGAGGAGACTAAATTTCTGCAAGGAAAAGGGCTGCGACTTGAATTTCGATCCAAATTCACTACATAACGAAGAGTCAGAGGCAGTGTGGAAAACGCAAGCTGGAAAAGGCTGTGAACTACCATTCGCCTCAGACGAAGAAGAGAGTATTCTCTCAACAGAAGGGACTTCTTTTTGCTTTTATACTTTCATTGCATATTTTACTTATGTTGAAATAAAAACATCATTTCCAAATATGAATTTCTAAATAACCATCATCTTATATAGGTGCTTGCTCAGTAATCCAACGAGCCACCCAATCTAGCAAGACATTTCCTATTATATATACTATATATATATATATATTATATAGTACAATATATATATATATAATATATCTATATTTATATATATATATATATATATATATATATACTCTTTGATAAAAAATAACATATGAAAATAATAATACTAATATGAAAAAATAAAAAAATAGAATAATTGTCTCTAATAAAATAATAATATTAAATAATTATGATTATAATATATAATAATAATATATTCATAAAATAATATATAAAATAATAAAATTAAACAATAAACAATAATAATCAGAATTTTATGTATTCATAAGAATATTGATCTTAAAAATATAAGAATATCATAACAAATAAATTACGATACCTATGTGTTAATATTAATGATACTGATAAAAATAATAAAATATATATCAAAAAAGCTAAATTAAATGTAAGATGTAACTACAAATTTTAAAATTAAAAAGAAAATGTATAAAAAATAATAAATAAAAAAATGGAAACAAAATATTTAAATTTTTGCTATTATATCAACTATAAAATTCTAATAAATAGGACTAAACACAATAGCTTGTTTATAAGATATAAAATGAGTAATAATTTTTTTAACAAATAAAAGAAAAATAACTTTAAAAATTAGTTAAAATTAATAGCTTTTTTAAGTTAAACGTAAAATTAACAGCACTCTACTTTCTATATTGTTCCAAAAAAACACCGTATGTAATAATTAATAAAAATAAGTCAGATTTACGCAATTTACCAAAAGGCTTAAGAATTTTAAGATTTGATGATGACCTTATCCTTTATTATTATTATTATTATCTCTTCTCTTCTTTTCGGGTTCTATATTTATATCTCTAACTCCATAGTGGTGACCCTTAATCATGAAATGAGGAACTCAGAACAACAGACTATGTCCCGATCTCGTTCATTAATCAACACTAAAGACCTTGAGTCAAAAATGAGCCGTTCACAAGGTATTCTGAATTTTTCAACGTTGTGCACCGTCGTTCAGTGATTTCCAAAAGGGAATAATCCATATAACTATTCTTTCTTCTTGGTTATACAAAGTTTAGATGGAGAAATGTTCTTCGAAGAAAGAACGATCCCATATTTGGTGATTAATATTGTATTATCCTACGAGACCTGAATTATCGATGCAAAAAAATCATTTTCCAATATTTATCTGTAATCATTATAGAAGATCTTACAAAAAAAATGACTTACTAGAAAAATAGGAAATCATCTTAAAGAAAATGACCGTAAATTAAAAGTTTTTCTGAAAATTTGGAAATGTGTCTTTGTGAAAGCACTCTCCTAAACAAATTCAGTTTGGGGACTAGCCCAAATGGTGAACAGGAAAATAGGTTAGGTTAGGTTAGGTTAGGTTAGGTCAGGTTAGGTTAGGTTAGGTTAGTTAGGTTCAGGTTACGGTTAGGTTAGTTTAGGTTTAGGTTAGGTTAGGTTAGGTTACGGGTACATTACTAAAGTGGGATTAGGTTAGGTTTTACAGGAAATGTTAGCTATCTCGTTAAACGAAACTCTTAATAACAGATTTTTTTTATACAACTGTCAGTTTGACTCCTGACAGTCAGTTATTCCCAAGCACTAAAAAAGCTAAAATAATGAAGCTCCAAAATAGCGATTTTGTTAATCATGAAGCAAAATCCTTTTTTTGGCGCTAAAATATTCCGGCAAAATAAACTCGCAAAATTAGCCAAAGTATCACGTCGATAAAAATGGAAATTTATGTTCTTAAACACCATCTTTGTAATGAATGTTCCGTTCCTTCTTCCGACTGGGAAACCTCTCTCCATACTCCATTTTCTATCTTCTATAAACAGCTTTCTAATATATCTATATATATATTATTATAATATATATAAATATAATATATATTATATATATATATATATATATATATATATATATATATATATATATATATATATATATATCATACCTTATACCTTATATATATATATATCTATATAATATATATATATATATAATATCATATTGTTATAATATTACTATATACATATACAATATTACATATATTTTATCGTCAATCTAATTAAAGAATGTTTATTTTATAGTTATATATACGGTATGTTATATATATATTACAATATATCCTATTTATTTATCAGATGTGTTTATCGATCAAAGTTATGAACTTTCTAAAATTCGATTTAGTTATGACTGCCATCAATTAGGTCATAAAATTACTTAATCAGAAATATCTTATATAGTGCAAAGTCATCATACTATAATAAAGAAAATGATGGAAGTTGATGAACTCACCCCGTTAATTTTTTTAACGAATTATGATGTAGTGCACTAATGTGGATGAAGTACATAGCCAGTGTATGACGGTTATTTAAATGTTTCCTATTTATAACATTGATTTGTACACTGATTAGAGTGAATTTTAAATATATTTATATTAATTTCAATCTCATATGTTTTCATTTGAATGTTCTCCATAGATGTGTTTAACTGATTTCAAATAGCTTTCATTACTGTGATGGCACTTTGATATGTGTCACGCATAGCACTTCACAACAAATTCCATTTCATTATTAACTTAAATGTCTACATAGCATTATAGTAATGAAACACAGAGTGATTTTTCCCAGTGATATTCAGATCCACGAGTAGTAGTACCAGTAGTAGCCACTCAGTGTATAGTCAAACCATAGTAGTAGTGGATTATGTATTAATTGATTTCATATTTAACTCTATTAATTATTAATTATTGATATTATGTATTATTATTATTATTATTAATCTATTATTAATTTTAAGATAACAGTAACATCATTAGTTAAAGTTGTAAATAGGGTAAATATTTGGCCATTCTCTTTCATGACCTAGAAATATAAGCAAGAACTCTCGAGAAATATCTCGTGGTAGAGCATGAATTATATTATATTGTTATGCTGTGCAACCAGGCTCCAAAACGTAAGGTTAAAGGTAGTATAACCAGTGAAAATAAAGACTGGGTGAGCAAAGTGAAAAGTGGAGCGTATGCCTATACTGACATACAAAGTCCTAGTAGTGCGTGGAACCCATAAATATGGGAAACTATACTCTCAGGGTAAATACCAGTAGTCCTACTCAGTAACAGTAGAGTTATATCAGCTAACAACGATAGATATGAGATATAAATATATGTATTCCTTATATGTGAGCTAAGGTGAGTACTATACATATAGTAGTCTAATAGACTATAGTCATACTCCCTAGTTACTTTATTATCCCTTCAATAGCTATGACTGCTAAATAAGTATTGCTGTATCATCCTAGTATCTAAGTATGTGACTGGTCGCTCAGTGATATACTATTGAGCCGTGATTCTGTACAGTAATAGGCTGGTTACTATGGATATCTGTATATGATAGTGTAACCTCATGTGACACATTATAGCTGGGATAATAATATTATATATGATAAACAAAAAAGTATATAATATATATACTTTGTAACTCATGAGGTGAGACGTGTAGTATATAGTAGTTATATTTAAAACTATCTCCAAGTTGAGAAGTTGACATTCAAATAACATAAGAAAACTCTAGAGACTCATGTCGCTAGTAGGTCTGCCGATCACCATCCAGCAATGGGAGACGTAAGGCACACATAATCCAGATTGTGAGCGATAGGAGGATACGGAACACCATCTCTGCTCAGAGAACGATGAAATAAACCAACTTCTAATGGTTTGTATCTATCGGATTGGGAACACACTTGCTGGTATAGTCACAATTTCAACTGTATGGAAACAAAGTCAGTTTTCAGTTCACTTTAAAAAAGATTAATATTTTTATAAGAAGTGACACGTAATGAAATTAACATGCTATGATTGGCTGAGATACTAAATTCGTTAACGTACAAGATATTAACGTGCTATACATAAGCGGTATCTATATTACAACCTACGGTCACATTGACGATATCTCGGTATTTTGTTAAAATATAATTGTTTATCAAAAAAAAGACGCTTAGTACCATGCCTCTCGCTGTGACATTTGCTTCAAGAAATGTAAACGTAGTATGAAACTAAATGACAAATCTCTTCTGCGAGCAGAATTTATCTGACTTGAGCCAGAAAAAACAGTCTAATTACTGTTAGCGGGCGTGTCAGGTATACCAAACAGATACTCTCTCAGAATTCTGTATACGAGGATCTTATGCCAAGTTCCTCTGAATCTCTAATATATGAGATGAAAGAACAGAGAGGATGCTGTTGCGCCTCTCCAGATTGATATAATATATTAGTTAGAGGAGTTAGCTCTAGATTAGTAGTAGGTAAGCTCCTCCGTATTTACAGTAGTTTAATATATACGCTCTTTACTATATAAATTGGTGTTATTCAGTAATTAACTACGTATGTAGTTCGAAAGAAGATTGTTCTTTATACACGAGTTATCGCTTTCGGGAAATATACGTTAATACTCGAAACACTGTATCTTAGACGATTTTAAGTATACTCGTCTTTGGCGTGATCTCTAAGCGCCGTGTATATTTAGGACATTGCCGAGATTTACTTATATCGTCCAGGGGAAGAGATGGTGCTCTTGGTGCTTCAGCCAAAGCGAAAAACAAGTACAAAGACTTCTATCCACATCATGTACCACTAGAAAGTAACCAACAGACAAATGGTCGAGAGGACACCACTGTCGGGGCACCTAGCCGAAGAGACAAACGAAGTGTTTTAGAAAAATATCAAATGTGAAATAAGCTTGGCCTTATAGACGTGGAGCTAACCTCACTAGCTACTCAGCTTCCTACAGTAACTAGGTGAGCTACTTCACTATTACTGTAACTCGGACCTTAAGCGATGACAATAAATAATAATGTATACTCGTAATAAGAATAAGAATAAGGTTAATAATAATAGATAATATGAATAAGTATCATAATAATGATTATAATAACTATAAGTTGAATAATAATAATAAATAAACGAAGAGTAGGTACAGAATAACCACTCAACATGATAGACAATAATGATAGCAAACCCAATATAACGGACCTAACAACTTATAATAAATAAATTAAGTAATAATAATAATAATAATGAGAAATAATATTAATAATAATAATTGATAATAATATAAATATAATATAATAATAATAAATAATATAATAGATAAATAATAAATTATAAATATGATAATGGAATAGTAAAATTAAATAATAAGTAAGAATAATAATAGAAATTAAATAATAATTAATATAATAAATATAAAAATAATTGATAAATAAATATAATTATTAAATAATAAATATGATAATAAATAAATAATATAATATAATACATAAATTAATAATTTATAAATATAGAAATAATATAATAATAATAATATATAATAATATATAATATTAAATAATAATAATGAATAAATTATTATATAATAATATAATAGATAATAATAATAAATAAATACATATAATAATAATAATATTAATATGCATATTAAAGTTTATTTTGTTATATTATACCGGTGTTAAAACTTAACACACTTACATAACAAACACATAGATCAATATCACAATCAAACACAATTATATAATAATATATTATATATATTATTATATAATATATTATATATTATTTATGTAGATAACTTCTTTTTTATAAATATTTAGATATAATGTTAAAATTCTCTTAATAAGGTATTTAAAATAATAATGTAATATTAATAAGAAAGGGTATATATATATAATAGATCCTACTTCTTTTTTGCAGGGTATAACTTTATAAATAATTTTTATATAGTAGAAAAGTTCGTCACATATTATATAATAAAGCGTAGTGATATTTACAGTATATACCTATTTAATAGCATAGTATAACCAGTAATGGACATATATAAAGATATATACATAATAATTTATAAATCTCATAAAAATAATAAATAATATATTATAATATGTAATTTAATATAAAATCTAAAATTTAATATATTAATTTTTTAAGAGTAGTATTTAGTATAATATATAGATATATTATCGTATAATTATATAATAAACTCGTGTTATAGTTGGTGAGTGTAAGTAGTAATATATGGGATTAATGTGAGGAGTAATCGTTATATTTATTATGTTAGTATTATTATTGAATTTAATAATAATAGTTATTAGTGTCATAATACAAAATGATATATATCCGTTTAGTATTATCCAAGTGTTAGCAGAAGCATTGACTTATTACTACTATATAGTAGAAGATATATATAAGATATATATAGGTGGGTGGCTAATGTGTGAGGGTGATAACTTATTAGGGTGTTAGATATATATATATATAGGTATAGGTCGATTTTCAAAACCTCCGTATACTATATAGCACCATATACAGTTGAATATATAAATAATAAAGATCTCATATGTGAATACAAGTTGTATATAACTATATATATAAAGTATGATATCTAATACTAGACTAATTTATCGGTTACTCCAATATAATATAACGACCGTTAAGGCGGTAACTAGTATATGAGTATAGTTAATTATAACTATATGATCAGTATAATCTATATTTATATACTAGAAATACTATATATAATAGGGCGTGAAATAGTCAGGGTGAGGTAAGTAGAGCTACCATATGATTATAAGCTATATTTCTATATTGTGTTATTGTAATCGCACAAAGAGATATAAAAACCGCAATCATAAAAATTTGAAAGTAATTCTTCTCAATGAGTTTTTATGTACTTTCCTTTCTGGCTATTTTATCTACTGGATGATAAACGGTTAATGGATTATTAATTTATTAACTATAAAGTATTAATTATTAATGAGAATATGCTATAATTCAAAATCGTACATATTACAAACGGTGTCTCTCCTATGAAACTCAATGTTCTCACTATAATATTCTCTGTTATTTCGTGTAATTTATTTAGTGACGTTAATATCAACTAGTCCTATACTTCGAATTTTATTAGACTGAAATATGCGCATAGTGAGTGTGATCAATAATAATGATATACCGCTCACCATATTTCAAGCACTAAGCGGAAGCACAAGTGACCAAAACGAAAACTGAACTAGTTGACAATTATCAGTGCCAGTTATTTCGATGTGGTGCATATGTACATACTGAACATAAAAATATTGCTACGTGAAGGTGTAGTGAGTCTGTTATTCGTTAGTTTAGGCTATAACTTTTAGACAAAATAACTATGTCGTAAAGAAAGTATGTGTGAAGTTAATGGATGTAGTAGCTAGTCATATCAAATAATAGTAGTTGGTTAATAACAAAACAATGATAACTCGTGTTTATAGTGGTATGTAGCTCCTCCTAGTGTGTAAATGTCATAATTGTATTACTAATCAAAGATAAGTTCCGGGCTATAAATAAGATATTAAAGTCCACAAGAGAGTTAAACTCATTCATCAAATAGGTATATATATAGACAATAAGTATGGAAATAATAGAAACTCAAGTGTAGGTATATATATATCTATGAAAATATTCATTCAAGAATAATCCGAAGTAGTTCTTAATTCATATTTTACTCTTCATACAATTTATATATATATATATATATATATTATATTATATATATAATTTAGTAATATAATATATATATAACTAAAAGTGAGTATATATTATATATAATATCATAAATATATATATTATCATGTAATATATAAATATTATATATATATTAGTATATATATATATAATAATATATATATATATTAAATGGCTCTATAGTATATAGACTTATATAATATATATATATAGTATCGTGTTCCACTCACCTTACGTCTAATTTGGGCCCGACTCAGCACAGAAGAGGGTGCCTTAGTATTTTTCAAGAATTCATCTGAAGTTGGTGTCGGGAACCCCTGGATTTTTTTGTGGGGTGTTTCCTTTTTTCCAGTCACCTTTATTCTGTGGAACTCCCTGCCTTCATATATTTTTCTCTCTGTCTGAACGTTGATCTACCCTCTCTTATAAAGACTCTCTCTCGCTTTTTATCTGAATAAGGTTTTGTTAGTCATGTGGGTTTGGTGGGTTTGTCCTTTATTTTATATTGGTATAATTTCTTCTCCCTTCTTCTTTGTTAAAAAGCCTTTGCAACTCTGAACCAAAGTTTACCTTATATTATATACTATATACTTTATATATACTTATATATATACTATAGTAAATATTCCATAGATATAACATAGTGAGCTATATATATATATATATATAATATATATATATAATACTAAAAATATATATAATACTCTTAATAATAATTATAATATAGATATATATTATGTATATATTATTAATATATAATGTATATATAACTATAAACTTCTACTTACTATATTATATATCATATATATATTATTCTTTACTATATTATACTATATTATATATATATATACTATTACTCAATTTTCTTCTTACTATATATATTCACTTTCTTTTACTCTCTTACTCTCTATCTCTCTCTCTTCCTTCTTCTCTTCTTCTTCTTCTATACTCTTACTACTATACTTTATATTTCAATCATCTACCTCATTCTCATATTCTTACTCTTCTCTCTTACTTTCTTCTATTATTTCTCTTACTTTATCCTCTTTTATCTACTTATTCTCATTTCTATTTTATTTCATTTATACTATCTCTT
>JABUQX010017679.1:0-32500 GCA_015478945.1 Trachelipus rathkii
CGGGAAGGTATATCATTGGATATCGAGTGGCATCAAATATATCTATGAACGGCATGAATTCCATTACTATTTTTGCCGCGAGCACTCAAAAATATTTTTTTTAATTTGATTGGCAATGTTATTTCGGAAATATTTTAAAAGTGTCGTATGTGCAGGTACATAAATGATGCGCCTGATTTGTAAACCACGAACGCAGGTTTACATTCGAAATCGGAGGATATTTTGAGGTTCAATACCCTGAGGGGAATTATAATCTAACCTCAAAGAGTTACGAATATTACACATTCACGAAACAGGAGGAACTTTTCAAAAGGATATTGTAAGTTTTTTACGTATAGTAAGCTAATTTGCAGTTTAGTAAGTGGCTTGCCTTTAGTAAGTGGCTTGCCTTTGGTAAGTAGTATTACTGTGGTGAATAACCCACCTGTAGTAAATTGCTGACCTTTCGTAAATGTTATGTCCTAGGTAAAATCTGCTGACTTTCGGTAAGTTATGTCCAGGTAAATTGGAAGCAAGAAGCCATGCCGCTCTCGTTATTCTCTAATACTAGAATAAAAATTGAAAAAATAATAAAAGAACCAAAAAAAAAAAAAAAAAAAAAAACTATAATAAAAGTGAGGACCGAATAAATGGTAGTTAGTTAAAAAAGCAAGCGAAGGGTAAAGAAGAAAAGGTTCTTGACGACGCTTACGAAAAAACAAACCACAATAGGTAAATCCACAGCAAAATTATGATAACCTCCACACCATTAACCAAAACATCAAACAATACAAATATACTGAAATAGCTAAAATCGGAAGTTATGAATTTCCAGTATCGAAAAAAAAAACAACAAACCTCGAAGAAACCTTCTAATAGTTCTTCACCTCCTCTTAGAAATTGCTGTTTAGCAATAAAACAAATTCTATGTGTTACGCCCAAAGAAGAGCTTATGAGAAAAGAAATCAGGAGAATATTAATTACAGCGAATAAACCAGAATTAATTTATATATTATATATGTAGTATATATATATATAATATATAATACTAGAATTATATATATATTATATATATATATATATATAATATATATATATATAAATAATATATATATATTAGTATATATATATAGCTATAATTTATTGACATTAAATTTTAACCTAAAAAATCCGTAGGTTAAATTTTTATTGATTGATTACGCCGAAGAAGTGAGACGAGCAAGTCCACGAAAGCTCGATTGCCTGTAATTAGTGTTAAGATTGATTGGATAATAAATGTAACTTAAATTACTTATTTTGGCATCATATGATTCTGTTATATTATAATTATATACTAAGTAGTAATATGATATACGTACTTACTTATATATAGTCATATATATATATAATATATTATATAATACATATATATATATAGTACCGTATATGATACTGCATATATATATATATATAATATAATATAATATATATCTATATTTATATGATACTATTAGTATATTTACGCTTTGGCTTAAAAATTTCGGTTTTATCGTTTCGTTTTTGTTTCAATTATACGTGATAGTTTATTTATCATTCATATTGAGTGCATTGTCAAATTTTGTGGTATTTAAGTTGTGCAATGGTGAATAGAACATAATATTATTTTATTACTTATATTTAATATAAGTATGTGCTTTTAATTATCATAATTTTGGTATATTATATTATATTGTCATGTGACGTCATTGGATCCACGGGTAAAGAAAGGTAAGTAAACTCATGAACCAAGGGTTAAGTTATTGGTAATAGTAAATAGCAGATGGGCATTAGGTTTGCTCTTAGATAGTCTTGATATTTTTTTAGTCATTTGTTAATTCTTTAGTTTGCGCTAACATCTAGCACACGGTACATTAAGAAAATCATACATGATAGATACATTCTACATTAAAATTAAACACACCCTATTCGTACTTTACATCGTATTTTAATATACATATAAACTCCACTCTATAACCATCTCTCACCCATATATCGATATCGTGTTCTCCCCCCAGACTGTTTCGCAAATCGTTGGGGATTCCCTCCAACGAGAATTTTGATCACAGAATCGTATTCATGCGCTCCTTCTGTGCAGTGCCAAGTCTCTTCGCAACATATATCCAGTTCAATAATATTACAGAGCTGCGACTCCATATTTCAGCATCTTGCAACAGGTCGTCTTTTGACGTGCGCCATAGCTTGATCCTCTAGATCCACAAAATACCCTGTTTTCATACTTTATAGTAATTGTTATTGATCATCGGCTGCCGCGTTAACATAAATGAAGCCTCGATATACAGTGCATAAATTTCAAAATGGTTTAGGCAAGAGTAACTTGGGTATTTACAGATCTCTCATTATAAGCCACTTCCAAGTTCTGAAATTAATCAAAATTAAGAGCTGGCATTATCAGTACTGCTATTCGAAATTCCATAAGACTTATTTGTTTTTATTAAGCTCAATCTTGTGAGTGAATACAGACTAAACCTGTCCCAGAAATCCTGTCTGCTCACATAACTCTGAGCTTATATACGTTTGTTTATACTTAATTTGTCGCAGAAAATTAGCTCCCAAGAATGGCATACAAATGATTTCAATCATGATAAGAGAACAATATCCGATCTTAAGGACCAAAATCTCTTAAAATCACATTAAAATTTTCTTAGAATTATATCCCTAGCTATGTCTAAGAATACGCTCAGATTTTTGTTTCCTAAAGACTTCATTTATTTACAAAAGAAGGCCAAGATTATTTTAGTTTCCAAAAGAAGCTATTTGAGAAACTCCCTGAGAATATCCTTATATTGTAAACTAATTCAGTCATTCCTTATCTTTTAGATTCGATCTAATTACAAACGCACATCACCGTCACTTTTGGTATGCTCATCCCATGTTTAATCCAAGCATTATCTGTCTTTACATTACTTTTGCCTTGCTTCTAACAGACGCTTGCTTAAGGTACCTTCTATGAGGAGCCAACACAAAACTAAATCATCTGTGCGCACATAACACATTCAAGTCAATGCCTCATACCTAATCTAGCAACCTATTTTGCATACTTTACTCAATTTCTTTTTATAAGTTCATTCCGGGTGGTATAAAATACAAACAGAGCTAGACGGCTGACATGAATTTCTCTCTTGTCTAACAACACCATTTTTATCCTCCACTAACTGATACATTATTTTTGAAGCTTAAACGATTGAGACAACTGACAATTGCTGGTACAAATCATGCACTAAAATATTAATGCATTATAATCAGATGAATATTTCGCAAATTCTTTCAACTTCTATAAACCACCATCGTCTTCTCGATTTGACTTTGTCAAAAATGCCTTCTCGACATGGTCTATAGAAATTGCCATACCCTTTGGTTGTGAACCTGGCCCTCGATAGCTATCTTTGTCAATTGGTTTTGCTTTCAAAGTCACAAGAGATCCGCTAGCTTCTCTATGGTGAGCGAGTATTCTAGCTACTGATTGCGCCACTGCTGCCCTCATCATCAAGCATATGACCATAATCCTTTCATAATCTCTAATTCATGGTCGTTCCATATTCAAAAGCAGCCCCTTAGAAAGGACAGAGACCATCTCCCGGACTCTATATTAATTAGAAGCACAACAATTCCGCTATTTTTATCTTTTTATAACGGGGTTATCGATCACCTCACAAATAGGTCAATCGCGGAATGATGATTGTGCACCATACACTACATTCATGAATTTGCAATAATTTATTACAATTTCCCGTCCAAGAATTTCCAATGATACATCACGTGATATAGACGTGGTATAAGTTCAACATTCATTTTATTAATTATTTCTTCCTAAAAACGCATATAGCAAGTGAATAAGTCTGTATAAACTTCCTGTCCACTGAAGCTTTTCTTTAAAAAGCATTTCTTAGTGTGAGATTGCAAATCTATCATCCAAACACTTCCTAAATTTATTCGAGAATTGAATCGCTATATTTGCCATCAATCATTTCTTCATCAACACAGTTTATCTACGTCTCACTACCATTAAACACTTTTGTTACAAACCAAATCCAAAATAATTTAAAAATTTTACCACTAAAACTTTGTTATATTATTAATTTTTTACCTCGATTGCCATCAAAGTCTAATTTTTTTTAATTCAAAGTTTAGAACAACTCTTGCTGCGTCGATTTACACATTTGTCAACATGCTGCTGTACCCTGACCGTTTTCTTCACTTCTTCTTTCCATTCATTAAAAATTGCCAAAAGGACTTCCTTAAAGAATGCTTGAACGCTGCACTTATAAATGTACTTTTCTTTAACATTTTTGAGATGAGACTAACTACTACCGGCACTTGATCATGTAGCCTTGTAACAATGTAATGTTTTATCTAAACCTAAAATATCGTTAATCGATATTAGTTGTATCGATTATCTTGCCAGAAAGCAACCTCCTTATCTAAAATTATTTTAACAATTAGCGTGTAGAAAATTATATCATAGGCATACTATTATTCTGTTCTCTTCAACGTGAGATTTCAAAGTTCCCTTACTATATTAAAGACTCAGTAATTAACATCTTACATCAATCCATACACAATTGATTCAGCGCATCTTCAATTTCTCATTTTAAAGGAATATTTGGATAAATGTCCATATCAAAAAAAATGGCACTTCATCTACATGTCTTTTTGTTGCTCATCCTCTGTAAGCCACAACCCATGATCTCAACCAAGACTGTACGTATTAGTGCCGGAACAAATAATATGAAGTGAGTCACCAGCGCCGTTAAAAAGAATTATTATCAATTATTATATAAATATTTCTTTCGATAAAATCATTTAATCAGTCCTGTCAAAGAATTTGATGCATCGAACATTTGTCGATTAAAATCTCCCATTAATCAATTAAAGAAATCGTGGTTCCGCTAGCTTTATTGTTACTATTGCTTCCACTCTGTTAAAGATTTAAATATTATTCCAAATTCTAATTGAATCATTCTTTAAAAGCAGGACAAAGAATTGTAACAACGAAAAACAACCTGTTAAAATTTACACTTAAACTATACCAATTTTTAATCAACTGTGTTAATTAATGGTTATACCAGTTCCTGAATAGATTCTCTTCCTCCCATAAACATACACTTCAACCCTCTTCGGTCATCCCTCTGATCGAGAATTACGGTATTGTAACCTTCTTTTTCAGAACTAAAATGTTACATAATTGTATTAACATGTTATGTTAAAATACCTTTCCCACACCGCTATTTCATTTCTTCCCATTAACATTATTTTGTCACTCATTTTTTCCAAATTAATAAGTTTCTTTAACAACTCAAACGGATTTATTCCCAAATGAATTGCAATTATAAGTATCAATCTTTAATCCGCAACTCCAATTCCTTTTATTTTAGTAAAGAACTTTCTACATATTATGCCTTCAGGCCAATCTGGTCATTTCAATAGATAGATAGATAGAGGTAGATTTAGATTTATAGATAGGTAGAGATAGATAAGTAGATAATCAGAATAGACTAGAATAGTAGAATAAGATAGATAAGAGTTAGTGATAGATCAGATTAGAGAGAGAGAGAGACTAGATGAAGAGAGAGAGTATTATCTGAGACGAGAGAAAGAGAGAGAGGAGATTAAAGAGAGCGAGAGAGAGAGAAGAGAGCGAGAGAGGAGAGAGAAGGAGAGAGAAGAGGAGAGGAAGAGAGATGAAGACAGAGAGAGACGTGAGAGAGCACGAGTCAAAGAAAAGAGAAAAAAAAAGTATAAAGAGTGGAAGAGACGCAGAGAGAGAGAGAAGATGAAGAGAGAGAGAGAGAGGAGAGAGAGAGAGGAGCGAGGAGAGAGAGAAACCAAATTGCCAAATAAACATTACCAATAATGTTTGGAGTTTACCAACCACCCTTTCAAGCTGTTTACTACCTCTTGGTTTACTTCATAGTATCATGTATGAGAACCTACGTACTATACGTATATTGTGCTGACTGCCAATTAATGATTAAAAACACCGGTATCCTATTGTTGCTAATAACGATGCTAAACGAGTTCTCTTTCTCTGTCAAAAAGTCCCTTTACAAACTGCAGTTTTGCAACTTTCCAGGGTGAGCGTCGACCTTCCAGCTTAACCACTGGACTATATCAGATTATAGTATAATCTATACTATATGATATATTAGTATATATAATATATATATAGTATTACGTATATATATATTAGTATTATACTAATATATAGGTATATACTATATTAGTATATTACATATTATTAAGCACTCGTTTTTATTTCTCTAGCAAAAAATCAGCAACAGTTTTCGTCACTTTTATCTTAGTTTAACAGTGTTTACAAAAATGTCCAAAATATAAATTTACTTTTTAGTTTTAATATATATATATATATACCACTAGCGTGTCTTTGCAATATATCCAAATAGGGGTACTATACTATATATATATATTAATAGTAGTATTGGGCCCACTTCCGAAATTTAGCGAATTCTTGCGATATATATATAGTAATATATATCATATCATCATTTTATATTTTTCTTTTTCTTTCCTTTGCATTAATTTTAGAGATAAAACTTTTCAAGGAGATAAGGTTAATATGAAGGAAACTAAGCAACCCACCGAAGAAGTAAGTGCAATACGTTGAACAGAGAGGTGATGAATACATTATATATACTTATATATATAATATAAATATATATAGTATATATATATATACTATCATATGTATATAATATTATATATATATAACTGATATTATATATATATATATGATATATATAAATATATAATATAATATTTATCTTCTATATAATTTTGATAAATTAATGGTTAAATATATATATATATATATAGTATATTATAATATATAATTATATATAAGATAGTATATATATTATATATATTAGTAGTATACATAATATACTAATTTAGTGATAGTGATAATATTCATATATATATACACTATATATATAGTACTATATATTTTTTCTTAATTTTTATAACTATAAGTTAATAAGGGGGGGGGGGGGGGAAAAAATTGGGGGGTTAAATCTAATTACTATATAGACGGTATATAGTATATAGCTAATATATATATAAATTATATATATATCCTATTATATATATATATAATAATATTATATATATATATATATATAATATCTATTAAATATATAAGCTATATTTTTTATATTCTTTTAGCATTTATACATCTATTCATCTTCATGAGCTTTAACAAATTTACTTATCTTTTAATATATAATTTCCTCGACAAATTCATTTTTATTTTATTAATTTATATGAAATTAAAATTCATATGTGTTCTATTTCACACTTCTTGTTCAGCACTGAGAGAGAGAGAGAGAGAGAGAGAAGAGAGAGAGAGAGAGAGAAGAGACGAGAGAGAGTAGAGAAGAGAGAGAGGGAGAAGAGAGAGAAGAGAGAGAGAGAGAGAGAGAGAGAAGAGAGAGATCACACATTACACAACACATAGTAATACAAATTATCACAAAGAACTAACCAAGTCACACAGATATAACATCATAACAACATTAATGCGTTATAGAACACTAAAAACAACCATAACCACAAAAACAACACATTCAGACATTAATACATCACAAACACAATTACATTCAAAAAACTACAACACACAAAAAAACAACCAAACACACACACAAGAAACTGAACAAATTAAAAACTATATACAACAACACAACACCATCGATAAAGACTCAACCAAACACATCATAACCAGTAACACGGTCACAAACTAGATACAGCCACAATAATCACAAACACATACTTACTAAAATACATTCCACACCTAAACCGCAACAAACCAACAGTTGAGTTGTAGACATTATCTTTCGATAATTTTTTTGCTGTTGGATATAACGTCATATATATGTTATATGTGTAATATATATATATATATATATATTATAGTATCATCTATAATAAGTATATATATATTACTTAATATATTATAGTATATGTATAGTATATCTAATAAATATATATCTAACAAATCATATTTTCCTAAATTATAAACAACTTTATTTCCAACCTATTGATATAGTTATTATATTATAATATAGTATACTGATACTATTAATATATATATAAATATATATATATTATGTGTGTAGTATATATAAAATATTGGTAAGGTTTTATTATACTTATATATACCGTATATATATAATATATATATAATATATATCTGGTGTATTACTCCATCATATACTTATCTACTATACCTATATATAATAATACGTATATATAGTAGGTTATATATAATGAGGTCGTGTGTGGGGTGGGCTTTTCAACATTCAAATACCACAACTGTAAATTTTTATTTTTTTGCTTGATTACAAATTTTTTTGGTATATTTTTCATTTTGTAAGAGTATATTTTTAACGTATAATTAGAAATATATCTTACAATTTTATGTAATAAACTATAAATTTGTGAATACATATTTCAAAGGATAGTTCATATCTACTTCTCATTTACAAACGGTAATAAACATATTGGTTAAACTTACTTTCTGCATAATCTATGTTCTTTGAAATATATATACAAGTATATTTTTGTTCTACATAAATTACATATTCCTAGAGATAGTCCAAGAGCCTTCCCTTCTTCAGAGATTTCATTTCAAATTACCATTTCCAAGATTACTATTGGCCATATATACATTCCATATCTTTCTCCATTCTAGGTTATTTTATAACTACAGTGAATGGAATACGCGAAATTATTCAAAAGAGTCGAGGCTTCTCTGAAGTCAGATACATGATGACTTGTCCAAAGGTTTTTGTCAATTCGTTTGAGGGACGAACTCAAGCATTTCTTCATCAATAACGAAGAGCTTTTGTACTTGTAAGTATTCCTTTCTATTCAAAACCTTTTTATTTAATTTTTAAAAACTATTTGTATATTCACAATATACGAAAAGAAAAATAATTATGAATCTATTATATATATAGATATCCTCAAAAATATATATTCATATATAGATATCATGATCATTATAGTATATAATATATATTGCCGTAGTATTCTTTCAGAGCATATTAGGTGTGAGAGATTGATAAAGAATGACGGAATGACCGTATTAAGAGTTTTGTGGCGGAAGAAAGGGGGTAAATCCGATGAGAATAATGAAAGTACGCTTGAGATGGTTTCGGTGTGTGGAAAGGATGAATGACAGGGCGGTTGGCTTTAGCTGGATGTATCAGTGGTGGTGTGTGGAATCGACCACGCTGCGAGACGAAGAAAAAGTGTGATTTGAAGTCAGTAAGGAATGGCCTGGATGGAGAGAACATGTGGATTTTTGCATGGCGAGAGAAAAGGCATAATGGAGTGAATGGCTGGGTTTTTGTGAGGGGGGGTTATTGTAGACCTGGACCAGAGGATGAACCTTTACACACGAGAGCATAGTGCAGGGTCACGTCGCGGTCCCGTGAGGCTCATGGGTGAATTTTCTTGACCTGCGCATTGAGTCGTGCATCTTATGCGTATAAAGGGTCTCGTTGCTAAGAGATGGGTTTTCTCTCGACTCTGTGTCATATCGTCAACTACTTTTGTTTCGGTGCATGTGACGCACCTACCCCCATGTCCTTGGGAGAGATGGAGAGTGATGTGATGGAGATGCATATATACTAATATTATTATATATATTATATATATAGGCTATATATATTATAATACTTACTATATATATATATATATATATATATATATTATATATATATTATATATATATTATAATATATATATATCTTAATTATGGTAAAACTTAAGTTCTTTCTGACTTCGAGTTTCGACTATATCGAAAATATATTCGATACCTATAATCTAATCGACATTCGATCAATATATATAATATATATATATATATATGATATTTATATATACTAATACGCTATATAGGTAGCTATTAGTATACTCAGTATAATTTAGTATATCTAGGACTATATTTATAGATTACATATATATATCAAGTGGCGGCCGCGGTCAAAAATTCGCTTGAGTAGGCAATCAATAGTATATATATATATATATATGTAATATAATAATATATATTATTATATATCTATATTATTAACTTATATATATACACTATATATATATATAATATTATAGTATATATATGATATTATATTATGTATTATATATATATATTACATATATTCTATATATAGTTATTATTAAATATATATAATATATATGTATAATATTATATATATTATATCGAAAATTCAGTATTTTTACTATATCTTACATTTATTTAATTAAAGTAGTTTAATTTTTCTTCTTTTTTTTTAATTGTTTTAAAACAAAAACAGTATAATAGAGTCGGCAGGCATATACAGAGTTTGCATAGCCTTTAAGAAACCGGAAAATATTTTTTGAACTCGCAAGAGAAGCTAAAAGTTGCCACTGCACGCTATATTAAAAAAGGGCATCGAGTGAAATTCACGTCGGCGGCTTAAAAGAGAGCTCAGTGTAGAAATGTATATATAAATGTATATATATATATATAATATATATAATATATACATATATTATATATATATAGCTAGATATATATATATTAGGTATATATTATACGTATATATGCAATGACTTAATTCATATTTCTCTGCGGTATCACAAAGGACAGTAGCCGTTGGCCTACATCGTGTACGCCTCAAAAGGCGCCACTGAGCCGTATATCATATACTCATAGAATTATATAGTATATTAATTATATATACAGTATAATATATTTTCACATATACTATACTATATATATATTATATAGAATTTATATATAATAGGCCTCTAGAAGAGCCACAATCCAATATCTCTAAGAAACTACAACAGCTACCGTGAAAAAGGAATACATTGCTGGACTGCTGGTACAATTTTAGAGCAAAAATGTGATAAATAAAAAAAAAATTACTTGTTAATAATGTATAGTAATAACGAGTAGAATCGCTTACTTGTAAAGATTAACTTATCAGAGTCCCCTGACATCATACGTTACTTGTTAATAAATAGAGCTTTCTAGTTAAAATTTTTGTTGTTTTATTTCTTCAACTAATGAAATACCCAAGGGGTAAGACGCACCTGATGCAGAGTTCGGGCGTGTCTCTCGGCCTTCCGGAGGAACTACGTGGTTGGACTATTTCCCCCCTCCTGGCGAGGGTCTCCGGAAACTCTCGATCTCTTTTGTCATTATGGGCGTGCGCGGGGTTCCATCCGGCCCTCCCTTCCTACGGGGGTAGAGTGGTGTGTGTTCGCCGTTCGATACGAGCCCCCTAAATTGCTCGTGTAATAACTTTACAAATAATATATATACTAAGAACCTGTGGGCTATTTTTCTTTTTTGTAGCGGCATTTATAGATTTTCTATTTGTTGTTTTTCTTTTTGTTTACGGATTTTTTACAAAAAACCATATCTTTACAAGGATTCCAAGAAATGTATTCCTTTTCCCTGTAGCTATTGTAGTTCTTTTGAGAACAGTATGCGATCGATGTGACCTCTTCGCAGAGGCTGTCAGTTATATATATATATATATATACAAATATATATAAGTTCCCAAACCATACGATAGTTTAACTGTACTATATCATATATATTATTCAATTATATATATATATTATATATATATAATACTATATACTGATATAATTATTATACCTATAGTTATATATTATGAAAGTTATTATTAAATCCATTACATATATCCATGAATCGTAATACTGTTGGATTCACCTGCACATGCTTAAGACTAGGTTGAACTACCCTTTGAAACTGCTTCGTTCAATGTACACAAGAAAATACATTAATTCTAAAATTTAACTAGAGGCTGTAGGAATTCTAGACTATTTTTGAAATAAATAATATTTGGAGAGAAAACGAGAGATTATTACTATGACTATCGGCCTCACGCACACTGCTTTACTTAGTACAATAACAGATAAACTTTTCTCCTAATTTTTCGATATAATTTCACTATATTACTTTAGATAGTGACAATTTTGGCACAAAGCTTTTTATCTCAGTATCAAACTAGAAAATGTTGCAGCATGCTACACAATAATAATCAGTTCTCACCAATTTAGGAGATAAGATCCTTTCAAATTACATAAATTTCAGAAAAATTGAACAAAAATGCAGGGTCAAGTATGAACAAACACACGTAAAAATTTTTTTTTTACCTTTAAATTATATTAATATACAGTAGATATTTTGAAAGGTTCCAATAATACCAAAGTTGTAAAATACAATTTTTATATCTATGATAGTTATGTCTTTAGTATTATATATATACTATGAATTATCTATTATATTTTTAATGTTGAGATTAGTATAATATATATAAGCTCTATATATTATATAATCTTATATAGATATATATTAATAGTATAATACTTAACGTTATAATATGTTTCTAACTGAACTAAATTAGTTCTCTCGGTATCTATGGCTGTATAACTCGACGCTACACGGATATATCGAAAATCGATTTAAAACTTAAGGTATCGAAGGTCAGAAAGAAACCTTAGTATTGACTCCATAATAGGTATACCTTTACTCATTAATATATTATATACTGTTAGATCATAGAGGGTATAGTATTATAATATGTATAGTATTATATATATATTAGTGATACTCATTTATATATGTATATATAATAAGTGTATGAGTACTCAATATAATATATATATTATATATATATTATAGTTATAGTATAATATAAACTATTTATTGCTATATATATATATTTTTATATATATATATATAATTAATATGCTACTATTATATATACTATATTAGTATAATATATAAATATACTAATATATAGCTACTACCTGTTGCTGCAAGATGATATATATCTATATATACTATTATAGTAATATATACTACAATTATTATTTATAATATATGAATATATTATATATTATATACCTATATATATAATAATATACTAATAGATATTATTATATATATATATTTATAATTATATTAAACAAATGTTTTCTTTTTTATTCTTTACTTTTTTTTTTTTGTAAACCTGAAGATTTTGGCAATGAAAAAATCCTTTGTATTAAAAGAAAACAGGAGTGAGGAATGGGAGTTACAAAAATCAGAAGAAATCCAAGGACAGTTCGAAGATAATGAATGGCCGAAACCGAAACGAAAGTAACGCACGATGTTAGCTGATCTATATTTAGCAACTCCGCGAGTAAAAGTTTCTCCTGACTTAATGCACGCAATGGATGCTTCTTTCCTTGACTTTTTAGTGTACGAAAAACTTATGAAATAAGTAAAAATAATGAGCGAATCAAGTGAAAAGTTTATGAAGAGATTCTGAGCTGAACTATTGCCAATACATTTCGAGTCAGGATAGTTCTTGGTCAACCAGAAGTCTCATACTCAGGATCTGTAACTCAGCCTGTGTAACTAAGATCCGACGAATGGTCCAGCAATTTTTTTTGGAGGAGTACTTGCTGACGCTCGTATCGGACATATTCGAACAGTACGACGAGTCTTAGATACACAGCTCATTCGGCAGGCAGGTCACTTCTGACTGAATATTGAAATAAACTGATCGAGTATCCGTTGACTGTTGGAGCGAGTTCTTCATTCTCTGACTGAATATTGAATATGAAGAGTCAAAATTTTGGAGGAGTCACTCTCGACTTGAAATATTTGTAATGCGAAGCTGGTAGTTCTTGAACGTTAGAGATGCGAGTCATCTACTACTATGGAAATACGGGATGGATATTCACGCTCTCAAATTACTCTCTTAACTCTCTAGATCTTTTCAGGCGCATCCATCAACGTCTTCCATTGCTCAAACAATAGTTGCTTCAAATTGCTTCTGAGCCGCAGACTGATTGGATCTCAATCTCCTCTATATTAATATTTTAGATAGTCAAATCTATGATTTGTTGATTTATTTATTTATTTTCAGGAACAATTGACGCGAATGATTTATACATGACATTGTTCGACGTAGATTAGCGCACATATAAGGCGACCTCTCAAGTGAGAATAAAACTGTTATTTGCCGGTAAAGCACTATCGAGGAAGTAATGAGCAGTAATGAGAGATGAATCCATTCCCATTCAATGTTCTAGTAGTTGACCTCCTAACGTTCACCACACGTCGTATTCAAACTATTCGATCAGAGTGACTCTCGACAACTTTTCGATCTCCTGTAAGATTCATATGAATCTCAGTTCAGAGTTCACGTCCTCCACAGCGTTCACAGACCTCTCTCTCAGTCAGAGTGACTCCTTCCACACGTAGTGAAACTACGACACGTCATTCGAGATATCGGTCGAGCTCAGAGTGACTCTCCCAAATTCCTGGCAATCTCTGTAGCTCGATGTGCAGTCGCTCAATTTCATGATATTCAAGTCAGATTTGAAATTCTTCCCAAAAATTCCTCGACTCTGATAACTCGTGGTCATTCCGAATAGTGTGCCAGTAAGATATCTCATAAACCCACTTTCAGCTCTGATCTCGGCCTCGAATATTTTTACTAGTGTGTCAACTCTCCCACCTATAAAAGTCAATATCTAGAGGAACGGCGCACCATTCGCCGTGCATAAAGTCAGGAGAATTTCTGGACGTGTTTCCTATACTAATGCTAAATTCCGTTTACGTATTTGTCGGTTTCAGGCACTATTTACTCTCAACTTCGCGTCGGGATTTCTTTGATCTTGAAACTCCCCATTCTCAACTCACCTGTTTTCTTTAATTCCAAAGATTTTTCTTTTGGCAATTCATTTCAGGTTTAAAATAAAAAAAAAGTAAAAGCCATATTCGAGTTGGCATAAAATTTTACCGACTTTGCAACCCTTCCACAATAATTTTCAATACTTTCTAAACGACTCCCGTGGGTGAATAACTCTATATAGTTTCATATACCTCTATCTATATATATACATGATAATATATATATATACTATTATACTCACCTTATTATACACTCTTAACTTACTATTCATACTCTGACCCACCATTATGGGTAAAGTATATTCCACTATAGCATATCGTACTGCTAAGTATCTATATACTTAACTAACCAGTTTATATAGTAGTAATTAGTAATGCCTGCCCGGACTATGATATACGTATATGTAGATAAGTGTCCGTGCGGGGTGACCTTATATATCATCAGCGCTTGAATATGTATCCTCGCATAGTATAATCAGTACTTAATAATGCAGTCTATTACAATAGTCACATGGGTTTACAGCGCAACACCGCTCGTATATATATATATATGATAGATTATTGTATTACTATAGTACCTTTATCTATAGTATATATGCTTATAACGTATAGTATAATAACGCATAGTCGTCACTAATTATATGCATATATACGGTAGTATAATTACTAACTATATATATATAGTATAAGCCTAGATTGGAACACTTAAGTTCTTTCTGACCTCACTCGATACTTTTAAGGTATCTTCAAATCGATTTCGAATCCAATATCTTGGTGTATCGATTCATACCCAAAGAATACCGAGAATAATCTATAAGACTTTAGGGCTATTCATAGATTAACGGTTGACCCTTATTATATGTTATAAGCTTTCAATGATTTATATATTACAAACTATATATATATTGGCATAGAATTACTACTACTAATGCTATGTATTTATATATACCAGTATTATTATTATTATTATCATGATAATACTAACTATATATATATCATTAAAGATGACTTTATCATATGCACAGTATTATATGGAACCTTTCAAAGTTATCCTTCAGACTGAATGTTTTTCTGCAGTATAAATACTAGAGTGGTATAAAAAAGGATGAATGTGTGTGTGCTTGGTCAGGTTTGAACGCATTTTTTGTTCCCCAATGTTTTCTCAACGCATATTGAATGTTGCAGAAGTACATTAGTTCTAAAACTTTGTGAGACTATGCATTTATATTCATTGAGGCAATGCCTTTGCTAACACGATTTTTCAGTTTGATACCTAGATACAAAAAGGTTATGTTAACTTTTGATAGATTATCGAATATATCATCCGAAATAGATAGGAGAAAAGTTTTATTTTATATCAGATGTAGCTAGTATAAACCTATTCGGCTCGAGAGGTTTATACAAGTTATCTCCACAATACTTAATTTCTTTTTCAAATCATACGTAGAACCTTTCCTTTACACTGGATGCCCCTTGTGTATCAAATATGTACATTCTCTATATTTAAAAGGATTCCCATAGGTAGAGTCTGATTTGAAAACAACTTTGCTGTCTCGAAAATTTGCCCACGTGACTAAGGGCTTCATATTTTTAACTGCTCTTTCAGGTAAATTATATTTACGGTATATAATTAATTATATATAATAAATTACAGGTGTAATGTTAGCAGATGTACCATAGTAGTAATATTAACGTAATGTTACCCAATAGAAGTGTTAAAGTATTGTATTAAATATTAATCATATATAGTATATAATACTATATATACTATTAGATTAGTAATATTATGTACAGCCGTCATAGAAGAGTACAATCCATATCTCAGAAAACTACAATAGCACAGGGAAAAGGAATACACTTTTTGGCCCTCTCAATAAACTAATATGGCAAGCAACTGTAAAAAACAAAAAAAGCAACAAAAAAAGCAGCAGAGACGCTGATTGATATACTGCGCTTCGAGTCGGCGGAGGGACATGACGATATATTCCATTATTTGTAAGTGGGAGCTTACTCACCAATGAAGTTTGCAAGATTAGCTAGAACACAAGAGGACGTTTTCCTATACCCGTTACGGGGGGGGGCGAGGAACCCGCGACGCTCCAAATACCAAAGTAGCGGGCAGGTTCCGGAGACCCTCCCCGGAGGGGCGAGGAAATAGGATCCAACCCCGTAGCTATCCCCGGAAGGCCGAGCAGACCCGATCCTTCGCATCGGTGCGGTTCTTACTCCTCTCGGTTTGTCATGTAGTAATAACAGACTTTAAACTCTTATCTAGAACTATCTTAACCCTAACAGTAACGTATTAAAAAAGTCTACTATAAACGAAATACTTTTAGCGTGTATTCAGGTAACCATTAAGTTCATCTCCACACATTTTCCGCACTAAAATTTGTCCAAATTTATCCAGCAATGTATTCCTTTTCCGTGAGCTGTTTGTAGTCTTTGAGATGAAGTATCATGAGCTCTTCTAAAGGTTGTCGTATATATAAGGTTGTTACAAATATATAATACTATATATTATATATATATATAGCTATATTATATAAAATATAAATTTACTTAAGTAATTGGTATATATATACCGAATTAATCGTGGCGGCTTTGCAGTGTAGGCACGGACCATGATAGTGGCTCAACTCCTACTATGTCTTTGTTAAACCGCAGAACAGGAATTATGAAAGGTCAAGTAAATTAAGTCTACGTAGTATTATATAATTCCTTACTAATATATCTAGATTATGTATATTAGGTATAATATTACTGTCCACGAATAAGTATATTACTGATATAATATATATATTATATATTATAATTTCGTTCGAGGCTCTCTGTTAGCCCGCCGACGCTGAAATTTCAACTTGATTCCCTTTTTAAATACTAGCGATCAGTGGCAAGACTTTTACTTCTTTGAGTCAAGAAAATATTTGCCGGATTCTCTTAAAGGGCCTAGCAAACTTCTGTATAAGAAGGTTGACTCCTCATTGTTGTTAAAATCTATAAACATGCCCCGAAATATGCGTAGTAAAATTAATCTTCTTTATGTAAAATATAAGTCAAGCTACAAGATAAATGAATTTTCATTTATATCCTATTACTACATATATATATTATGATATATATAATATATCATATTTATATATATATAATAATATTATTACATATATATATATTACAGATTATATATATAGTTTAACATATATAAATTTGTATTATATAATTATATATATTAATATATTATATAGTATATAGTATATATAGTATATATATATATTATTATATATATTATATCATATATATGTGATGACCTACTCAGATTTTGGGGAAAACCCCCCGGCGAAAAAAGGGGGTGGGCGGGTCCCCCGCCGCCCCGGGCCCCCAAAGTGATATATATTATTAGCCGCTAATATGAGGTACTACCATCCTAGTCTATTACGCTATAACTAGTATACTATATAATACTTTATACATTTACTATATTATATCTTTAAATCTTTGAATTAGTTACTATGGTTTTAGTTATTAATACTATATATATATATAGATATATTTATATATCGATGAGTCGATAGATTATCGGTATCCGATAATATAATTATCGTACTATATTCGAATATCGACAAGTCAGAAAGGAAAAGCTTAAGTTTCTACCAGTAGTTTATATATATTATTAATATTAGTAGTCTATATATATTATAAATAGTTAATGCGGTTAATCTAGGCGCCTTCATACCCAGTAAGTACGTGGTAATCGGTGGTCGATCACTGTATATACATATTCTTCTATTATTAAACATACTGACCGTCATTAGCCCGCCCGCTTAATCCTTTATATGAGTATATATAGTATAATATATATATATTATATACATATATATATCATCTCATCATCATCAGCATACCCATCTTTTCCTCTAGAAGCTGGGGGTAAGGTGCGGACATGCACCGGAAACAAAAAATTAGTAGAAGAATATGACGCAAGTCGAGAAGAAACCCAGCCTTAGACCCCTGGTAACCATAAGTGAATACCTCTATACCTATTAATGAGAACTTTCACCCTAGAGCTTCACAGACACGCGCGACGAGACCCTCGCCACATATGCATCTCAGTGCTGTAAGGTTCATTCCCTTTTGGCCAGATGCGGCCAGCCATACCCCTCACAAAACCCAGCCATTCACTCCTATTATGCACTTTACTTCTCAGCCACTCCAAAAAATCACATTTCTTCTCCTCGCAAGGCAATCTCCATCTTACTGACTCAAATCCACTCATATTGTCATCTTTAGCGGTGCTCTCGCAAGCTGGCTGATTCACCAACACACTCACCACTACTGCTATCATCCATCCCTTCCACCTTATTAAAACCACCGATGTATATCATCCTTCCACATGACCAACCATACTCAAGTACTTTTCCATTTCATTCTACTCATTTACCCGTTTCTGTCACCCACACAACTCTCTAATACGTTCATTCCTCATTTTTATATCAAATCATCTCACACCTAATATGCCTCTAAGATAAACGATATATATTATAATATATATATAACTACTACTACTGTGTGTGTGCTGTTAATATATATATATAATATGTATCTTATATACTTATATATAAATATAAATAATATATTACTATTATATATATATATATTCATTAATATACCTAATATAAAAGACAAAATAAAGGTAATACTTTACAAGCTACAAAAGCTCTTGATGGAAGAAAAATGCTTGGATGTTCGGTCCGCAAGAATTGACAAAAACTTTTGGGACAAGTCATATGAATTGACTTCAGAGAAGCCCGACTTTTGAATAATGTTCCCGTATTCATTCACTGTAGTTAGAAAATAACCTCGCAAAATGTAAAAAAATAAATGGGAACTTGTATTATTCCAAAAGTAGACTTGGAAATGGAAATTTAATAAAATGTAAAAGAATAAAGTACTATTGTAAATTCCACCGTATATCTGGAAAATGTAAAATTTATTGTAGAAATGCAAAAAAGAATAGTATTGTTACTACTACTAGTTCACCGAAATAAATGTTATAAAAATAATTTATGGAAGATGTTTTATACACTATTTGTAAATATGTACAAAAATGTAAAATGACAATAGTGATGTTACCTATTTTTTCTCTTTCATGGGTAGTCCTCTACTTTGATTTCAAAGATAATCCAAAAATGCAAAGTTGAATGGGATAAATAAGCCTTGGTACTAAGGAAAAACAGTAACTATTTGTTATATCAAAATTCTACAGTTGGTGAGGTAGTATTGAAATGTGAAAAGCCCCCCCCCCACACACAGCGCATCTATTACCTAGTATTAGATATTAATACTTATAGATAGTAGTATATAACTTATATATATACTAGTAGATATATATATATATATATATATATATATTATATATTATATAATATTATATATATATATATATATATATATACATATATAATTTATATAGTACTATTTTATATATAGTATATATATATATATATAGTATTATTATAGATATATATACTTATATAATATACAGTATATATATTTAATATTATTATATTATATATATATATACGGTAATAGTATTATTCATATATATATACCTATAGCATATTATTATAGTAATCTCCTATATACGTATGTATATATATATATATACTATATAGTCTTATATATATATATATGACGTTTCCCTCAACAGGAAAAAATATCGGAAAGAAATGCCTAAAACGTCAAAATGTTGTTGGGTTGTCGTTCTTTATGGTTGTGATGTTATTTTTGTTCTAGTATGTGTTTTGGGTGATGTATTGTCGCTGTATGCTATGTTTTGTGGACGTGCTTATGTTTTTGATGTGTTTGGTTGAGCTTTCCATGGATCCCTTGCATGTTGTCGTTTTGTGATTATTTTGTATATTTGTTGGCTCCTTAACTCTGAAAGCAGTTTGTTTTTTGGGTTAACTGGGTATGAATGTGTTTGCTTTTGGTGATGTTTGGTGGTGAGGGAAAGAAGTATTATGTCTGTTATTCGTTGTGTTTTTGTGGTGTGTATGTGTTTGTTTTGTGCATAACGCATTATGTTTTATGATGTGTTTATATCTGTGTGTGTTATTTCTTTGATGATTAATGTGCCACACCATCGTATAACTAGTGATGTGGATGTATTTGTGATCTCTCTTCATCATACTTTTCTCGTCTCTCCTCTCTACCTTCATTCTCGTACTCTCTTCGTCTCTGTCTCTCTCTCTGGCTGCTCTCTCTCTCTCTTCTCTCTCCCTCTTCTCTCTCTCTCTCTCTTTCTCAGTGTTGTGAATTTTCTTATCATTTTAGCATAGACCCACATATTGGATTAATTTTCATATAAATATAAGAATAAAAATTGGAATTTGACGGAAATATGATTAACATATAAAGTAATTTGTTATAGCTCCATGAAGATATTAGATGTATAAGATGCTAAAAGAATATAGTATAAATATAGCTATATTATATATATTAATATTTAATAGATATCGTAATTTATCTTCATCATATATATATATATTATAATAATATATGAAATGTGGGGGTGGGTGAGGTGAGGGTGGGTAGGGGAGCTATATATATATATCATATATATATTATTATTATATATTATATTTACAATCTTCCTGTATAATAGTGATAAATATATATTTATATAGTAATACTTATATATAATATATATATATATATCATAGTACTACTAATATATATATATCTATATCTAGCTATATATAAGTCTTAGTATACATATATATAATATATACTATATATATATTATACCATGTTATATATAATATGAATTAACTATAGTAATACATTTGCAGTTCAATAATATAGATATTATATGATATATATAATAGTATATATTATCTATATAGTATATATATCATATATATATAATATATATCATATATATATAATAAATGGTATGTCCATTACGCTCCTGCTTTTAATATGCCCTGCCGACAACGTCCCGCTAGCTCTATGTGGAGGATAACAGAGTCTCTTGACCCGCCGTATGTGCTATGCTTACTTTCCTTTCATTTATACATTCTCGGTCACTAAGGCGCGTGCTTCTTCAAGGCTTTAACGCAGGCTGTCCTTTAAACTCAAAGGACATATGTGGGAAAAATATGGAGGCGAAAAAAATTAGAACCTCGTAATCATACTAGTAATATGATATTACTATTTTTAATTATATAATATATTATATTACTGTAGTATATAGTAATATATATCATATATATATAAGGTAGTACTTAACTAAATTATATTTTAGATAAATATTATATAGATAATGATATTACAAATAAATAAATAGTGTAATTCTTTTGGACATTTGTTTAACATTGTATAAGCATGAAAAGGCGAAACTTTGCTGATTTTGCCATGAAGAAGATAAAAACGGTATAAGTCCTTCTAAAATCGCTACTACCCCATATATATATAATAGTAATATATACATATTTATTAATTATATATTATATTATACTATATAATATTATATATATATATAATATACCTATTATATACTATGACTATAATAATATAAATATCATCCAGTGGGTAAGCTGGAATCCGACTCAGCCTGGTACTATCGTGAACAAAACACCCAGTTGTTAAAAGTTGTTCAGAGAAGAGAACTTCCGGTTTAGCGATCTTATAGAGCAACAATGGACCCGGTGATTTTAACATTGGCAGAACAGCTTCCCACCATTAGTAAGTACGTATGTCTCCATACACTATCAATGAAGTAACCAAATGGTTAATAACGGACTATCCGTTGTGAATCGGTGGTTATCTGGTAACTCCAAATACCATTTCGTACATGCTTAATTTGGCAAGTTTGGTTTCATCTGCTCTCATACTCTCATCATCTTCCCCTGCTTGTCTCCTCATTTTCCTCTCAGCCTGCTGCTCTCTCCTTACTCTACTCTCCTCTTTATCTTCTCTCTCTCCTCTCTCTTTCTGCATCACTCTTCTTGCTCTCGTCTCAATGCTCATCATCCTCTCTCTCCTCTCGTTCCTACTTTCTCTCTCGATCATCTCTCTACTCTCTCGTCTCTCTCATCTATCTCTATCTTTCTGCCATTTCTCTGCTTATCGCACCTGTCTCCTCGTCTTCTCTTCCTCTCTCTCCTGCTCTGCTCTCTCGTCTCTCTCGCATCTATCTGATACTTATTCTATCATCAGATCAGTATCATATCTATCATATCATATCTACTCCTATACTCTATCGTATGTGATCTACGCTATTCTACTCTCACATCCAAACAAAAATATGTTCACCAAACACAACTTTTAATGAAGACATTCTTTGCCTGAATGCCAATTAATATTGTAGAGAAAGTTACCTTTACTAACAACGTCTATGAGAAAAAGGGATAATGAATTCTGGATTAGAGACTTGCTACTTCTATTTGCGATTCAGCGTTTAAATAATTAATCTCTGAATTGTTAAAAGAACTATATGTCTAATATATAATATGTGTATCTATGGTGTGTTTGGAGTTCATCTTTACATGTGGCAAAATTTTATTTTATCGTCAATAGAAATTTATCAACAAATTGGAGAAGAAAGCTATAAACATTTGATTCAAAAAGAAGTTACTCTCCCAGAAACGTAATTTCATGAGCTGGAAGTGACGCGAAGAAGGTGCGTTATGTGCTTTATTATTATGGAGAGAAGAGGATCTGGATCAGGAATGGTCTCTCAAACAATATAGCCAGTGATTAAAATATTCAGTTTGTAATGTTATTTAGTTGTAAACTTTTAAATCCAGGTTTTTTTGATTTTTAACACTTATTTGCCCTCTTGTAAAATGATTTCAAGTTTAGAATTTGGATTATAGTTAATTTCGTTTAACGAGAAGTGGAAGTCGTAATATAAAAAGTACGGAGACAGGATTCCTGATTCTTTTAGGCGAGGATTGCTTTAATGACAAATTTCGTATGAAATCAATTTTTGCTCAGGATCGCATTAATGATTTTATCGCAAGAAATAATTTATATATATTGATATATTATCTTTTTCTTTACCTCGGTGACTCATTCATTTATTTGTCTCCGGCACATAATACGACGTCTTGGTTAGATCATGTATTGTGTTCAGAGAACTTAAAGAAGTGATATAAATTTTATGTGATCATAGTTTATATGATCATTTTCCTATATCCTGTGTAAACTAAGAGTTGAAGATTGTAATCAATTTTGGATTGTTGAGATGGTTATATCATTATGAGTAATATATATAGGAATTACTCACGAATTGCAGAGAAACGAATAACTATGCTAAGTAAGTATTTGTTACACTAATTGTGACATACATAATCTTTTAGAAAGGAGTGTTGCTTTTCGTGCCAATAAAGTATAACTGCGATCGATCGTCATCTGGTGTATAAACTATCGTGTTTAGACTCAGATTAAAACGATTCGGTATAGAGATATTAAATGCAAAGGTTCTGACAACTGCAAGTACGAAGAAGTTTTCTGTAGTCAATGACAAAATGTTAAAATTGTTACGCCAGGGCATGGCTAATGAAAAATTAAGGGATTTTTATATAAGAAGCAAATTGCGCATTTTAGAGAAGTGGAAACAGAAAAAGGAAAGAAAACGTCAGGGTACAGAATTTGACAAAATGTGTAATCACGATGCTAAGTTAAATGGTGAAATTTAAAAAAAAGTAGCATTGATGCGGAAAAACGAGATAAGAAAAATGAATAAAGTTTACCAAAAGTTTTAGTGGTAAAAATTAAAATATATTGCAAATCATGGTTGTAAGGAAGGTTTAAAAGAGACGTAATAAGATTGATGAAGAAAATGATCATGGGAAATATAGCGGAATTATTCACGAGTAAGTTTAGGAAATTTGATGCTAGATCTATGCCAATCTCACACTAAGATGCTTCTAAAAAACTTCATTGGACAGAAGTTTATAAATATATTTACACTGAAACTGAATTTAATGAAATAATTAATAAAATGAATCCAACTTCTAGGTCCAAATGGGTGATTTCACCTATGATTCATTGAATTGCGGACGGAATATTGGTAATAAGATTATATGCAAAAGTTCATGAATTGTATGACTATGCGCACAAATCTCAATTCCATGTGACTCTATCTGGAGGGAGTCGACTTAAACCACGATTTAACAACAGATAAATACAGGGAAGATTTGTTGTGATTCTAATAAATTTATAGCCGGGTGATATTTTCATTCTTTCTTTCTAAGGCTGTGCTTGAATATGGAATTCTGAAAATTAGGATTCAAAAGATTATGTCAATTCTGCGTGCGATGAATGGCAGCATGGAGTCAGAAGCACGATTTACCAACCAGGACTGCGATCTTTGTTTTGAAGGAAACTACTTGCATAATGCATCGAGGGAGGTTCAACCATGTATGTGGCATTCTTAGACCTTTCGAAGGCATTTGACAAAGTCAATCATGACATCTTTATTTTAAGAAGTTGAAGATGTTGACAAATTCCTGATATAAGCTATATTTAAGCTTGCATATTTACCGCAATCCAGGTATTGCTCACTGGTTAAGTTCAAAATAAGTGTACTCAAGTAGATGGAAAGATAAAAAAATGGTGCTTAGACAGGCAGGATTCTGTCAACCTCTACTTCTTTCTGTGATTTATGACTAGCATGAACTTATTAAAAGAAATTTTGGTAAAAATAGCAAAACAGTGCTAGATTAGGTGGATGAGCATTCACTAAATGTTGTTATAGTGGCGATCGATTTAGTTTTGTTGGCCTCTCCCTCAACTAGAAGACTACAAACGCTTAGAAACAACCAAAAATGATAATTAAAGACATATATGCTTCGAAATTATATGTCTCAGCATAAAAGACGGTGATGTGCGGTTGCTACATAGATTCAAACTAAAAGATAAATGATGAGATTATTAAAATCTTTTTTTAAATGTGTACTTTTTTTCCTTTTTGTTTTTTTTTTCCCCTGTGGCGGGTTTCTTCATAAAACTGTTCTCTATTGGCAAAACACTAAATTCTGTGGCTTTATTTTAAATAACAATCTAGAAAAAAATTCTAGACGATCGGTAGACTAGTAGGACTATAAAATTTCTAGGAGAATTAAATATAAGTAGACATTTAGGATGCGACTTCGATTTCGTTCTTCTGTCAAGATCGATTATGTTCGTTTATCCATATTGAATCATCCATTTTGTTCTATGCCATTCTATGGAAGCTAATCTCTCATGGATCAAATGAAGATCTTTAATATCAGATCAGTTTAGCTAGGTACAATGTTTGATAGTTATTTTCACAGATGCTTTTAAAAAAAGAAGTTCATATGTAGATATTCGACATAGGATGTTAATCACTTAAATTTGTAACTTCATTGGAATGGCTTACCTGTACTTGAAAACAGTTTATTCAAACTATTGAAATATGCAACCTGGCCTTTCATGTGTCATTAGCTAAGCGCATGATAAACTGAATAATTGAAAAGGGTATTTTTGCGATTAAGGCATATTGAAAAAATTTGCAACTAAATATGGAGTCATTATTTATTGATGATGATTTGGATGCTCTCAAAGCGAGAAAAAATTTGTGTTCAAAGATGAGCGAGGAATTCCCCTAGATAAACGTGGGGGGGATATGATGTGCTTGTGTTAACTAAGTCTTATAGTATATACAGGTTGCGATAATTAGCAATATGATTTTTATTATTAAGTAAGCATATATATTCTTTTTACTGGTACTCAGTGTACCGAAAAAGAATTTAAAGACTAAAAAGACTATCTTTGCAATACCTATCTATCTATCTACTCTATCTATCTATCGTGATCCTTTCTATCCATATCTATTCTAAACATTCTATTATCTATCTAATCTACTGTATATAATCGACTACATATATATAATCATAATATCATATTACTAGTACTATATAGTATATATATCATATATATACATTATATTCAATAGATATTAGTTATATATATATATATATATAGGTAATATCCTATTTATATATTTATATATATTTATACATTATATGATTATTATATACTATAGTTATACTTATATTATATAATAAATATATATCATATATTATTTATATATATAGGTATTATTATCCTATATATATATATAACTATTATATATTTATAGTATTGTATTTCTTTTATATACTAGCTTATAACTATTATAATATATTATATATATACTATATATATGTATATTAATACAATATTATAATATATTTATTATCCTATTATATAATTATATTATATATCTATACTAATTAATTTATTATATAGTACCCTACTATAAATATCATTTTATGTACATTATACAATTTATTTGAATCTCTAACACTAATTACAGGAAATTGAGCTTTCGCTAATGGAGGGGAAAAGATTGAAGACCTTATAATAAAAATAACCTACGAGAATTAATTCGTTAATAGATTATATTACCAATACAGAATAAACCTGATGAGCAAAATCCCTCTCCAATTATATGAAATATATATAATATATATTATACTTAATACTATATATATAATAGTATTATATATAACATACTCATATATACAATAGTACTTATATATATAAATCAATTTGTAATTTCCTTACATTAATATTCCTGCGTTTCTTTCTCATAACCTCTCTTTGGAACAGTAATTCACATAATTTGTTTATCTAAGCAATTTTCTAAGAGGGAGGTGAAGAGGTTTTAATAGGTTTCTTCAAGGTTTTTTTTTTTTTTTTGAGGGGGGGGGGGGGGGCTCCTCCCCAATTGCTTGTTCAGTATATTTGTATTTTGATGTTTTTGGTTAATGTGTGTAGGAGGTATCATAATTTTGTGGTGGATTTACCCATTGTGGTTTGTTTTTCTAAAGGGTGGCGTCAAGAACCTTTCTCTTTTTACCACTTCTGCTTTTTTAACTAACTAAATTTATTTCGGTCTCACTTTTATTATAGTTTTTTTTTTTTTTTTTTTTTTTTGTTTTTTTTATAATCATTCTAGTATTAAGAAAACGAGAGTCGCATGCTTCTTCCTTCCAATTTACCTAGGACATAACATTTACGAAAGGTCAGCAATTTACTACAGGTGGGTTATTCACCAAAGTAATACTACTTACCAAAGGCAAGCCACTTACTAAAGGCAAGCCACTTGCTAAAGGCAAGCCACTTACTAAAGGCAAGCCACTTACTTACCAGGAATAAAACATTTACCAAATGCAAATTACTTACTATAGGTAAAAAAAACTTACCAATATCCTTTTGAAAAGTTCCTCCTTTTCGTGAATGTGTAATATCGTATCTCTTGAGTAGAGGACATTAAATTCCTCCTCAGGGTATTGAACCTTCAAAATATCTCCGATTTCGAATGTAACCTGCGTTGTGTTTACAAATAGCATTCATTATTAACCAATAACACTTTTAAAATATTGAATAACATTGCCCAACAAAATTAAAAAAAAAATTTTGGTGCCGCAAAAGTAAGAATTCATTTTAGATATATTTGATGCACTGATTTCCAGAATTATAACCTTCTCCGTTTGAATCCGTGAGTAGTGTTTATTCTGCAATTGATTCTAAATTTCCTTTAGTTTTCCATGTGCTTTTATAAAAACGAGTATAAAAATAATTACACTGTACAGACCTTCCCATAGAAAAAAATTGAAAATTTACTTACGGAAATTAGAATTTCAAGAGCCAGTTAAATTACCTCCGTAACTTTTACTTACCGGAAATTAGAATCTTAATAGCCAGTTTAAGTTACCTCGACTTACCCATGACCGAAAAATCGGACTGTCCTATACCTGCGTATCTCCCATGAACCCACCCCAATAGTATCTTGTTGCCTACATTCGCCTTACAGTATTCACTCTACTGTTGAGTTTTCGTGGGTGAAGTTGTGTTATCGCTTTGTGCAACTTTAACTTCGTTCTTTAGTAATATAACATTGAATTAAAACCATGGCCTCCACAAGCAGACGTAGTTGTGGGAATCAATCCAGGCGCGTTTTGTAACGTATGTAGTGAATATATTGTGAAAGAAAGTAGAAAACTTATATCTGACTTTGTGAGAAGGTCGTATCTTGGCGTCAAGTTGAGGGACCAGGATAAATCTATGGCTCGACATTTCGTTTGCAAAACATGCGTTGAACATTTGCGACAGTAGACAATGGGAAAGAAAAAGTCCTTAAAGTTTGTAGAAATGATTTGGAGGGAACCAAAAAAATAACATTACGTTTACTGCTATTTTTTTTCTCATAAATATCAAAGGCATCAATCGGAACAATAGACACAAATAGACATATCCTGATCTAGATTCAGCTAGACAACCTGTATCTCATTGTGAAGAAATACCCATTCCATCATTCAACAGAAGATGATACAGATAAATCTACGTCTGACGAAGGTCAATGCATGAAATCAGAAGACGACAGTGATTTTGATGCGGCTTCAGCAAGCCTCCAACGTTTCAATCAACAAGAACTGAATGATCTCATTAGAAACCTGAACCTTTCAAAGGAGTCTTCCAAATTACTTGCCTCTGGGTTAAATGAAAAGAAACGAAGATAGGGATCTACTGCCCTTTCCTCTATGGAAAATAAGCTGGTATTCTGTAATGACATAAGAGGCCTCTTAGAGAAAAGGAGTTTGTCAATATACACACCAGGCGAATGGCACATTTTTATTGACAGTTCGAAACGGAATTTGAAATGTGTCCTTTTACACAATGGTAACAAACATCGCTCTACACCCATTGGGCATTCTACTAGCATGAAGGAGGAATATGAGACAATATCACTAGTTCTGAAAAAAAAATTAAGTATGAAGTACATCAGTGGGTGATTTGTGTCGATCTAAAAATGGTAAACTTCCTCCTTGGACAACAAAGTGGATATCCTTGTTTTTATTTCTTTGGGACAGCAGAGCTAAGGATCAGCACTAGGTTAACAGAAATTGGCTTGTAAGAAATGTCATGATTCCATTAATACTAAAAGTTACCAACAAACCTTTTGGTTAGAGAGAGAAAATCATATTTCCACCCTTGCATTTGAAACTAGGGCTTATGAAGCAATTTATGAAGGCTTTAAATCGAGATGAACCTTGTTTTGGCAACTTGTCACGTAAATATCCTGGGATTAGTATATACGGAAAAACGTAAAGCCAGAATATTTGATGGCCCTCAGATAAAGCGGCTTATTTAAGATGGTTAATAATTCTTACCTTACTAATAACAAAAACGAATTCAATGCTAGTCATTGGTTCTGGTAAAACAAATTTATTGAAACATAAGTGAATTATGAGCAAAATATGGTGCTATGACAAACTTAGCAATTTGGCTAAACATGGAAATCAATAACTCCATAAATGATCTAAACAAGCTCTCCTGAAAAATCTAATGAACCACCGGGAAACCATCAGAATTAAAACTATAGATAGTAACCACATGGATACCTAGTATGATACTCAAGTACAGGCCGACTAATATGAATAGAGTTCACTGAGAATTGTTCTTCAACTAATAGCATAAACCAGAATATGAAAATTGGTGCAAGATGGCTGAACTGATCTATGTATATCTATTTCCTTAAATAAATATCTTTCTTTGTAATTTTTGTTTTTTAAACTTTAGCAAATAGTAATAGTAAAACCGAAATGTATATAACAACAAAATTTTAACAAATGATATTTTCATTCAAAAGAGTGCTGAAGAGAAGTATTCAATTGATCTGATAGGTCAAAGGACCTGACTCATTTTTTTGCGTTCTGTGGGTACAAAATTCCCTAGAAACAGTTAAAAATTCATATCTAAGACCAAAATTGTGTTGCAGAATTCAACTTGATAAATTAAATAATAGAATGAGTTATATAGTGATAGTACAACAAATACAGCAGTCATTATATGAAAAGCCGAAAATTATATGTTATATATATATATATATATATATTGATATATGGAGAGTATGGTGGTGGTATGGTATATATATATATGTATATTATACATAGCATACATGTGTGTAGTAGATATATATATATAGTGAGAGATATGAGAGGTATATATATATATATATATATATATATATATTATTATTATTATTATATCACTATATTATTATTATTATACATTATTTATTATTATTATTAATATTATTTTATTAATTAACATATTATTATATATTATTGTTATTATTAATTAATATTAATATTAATATATTATTAATATATTGTTATTATTGTCATATTATTATTATTACTTATTACTGTATAGTTACACGGTCTTGAATTATCTTCTCTTCCCGACGTAGTCGATCGTTGGCTATGGAGATCATGTTCGAAGACAAGTCAACCCCTTTCACCAAGCAGCCATATTGGCGGGGCCAAGTAAAAGGCCGACCCACCCGTCCCGCATCCAATATCCAAGATTTTCTGTCCAGGTTTAGGGGATAACTTCAAGCAAAACTCATATATATATATATATATATATATATATATAAGAGCGGATATATATAGGCAAGCATATATTATATATATATATATATATATATATATATATATATATATATATATATATTATATATATATAGGGAGTATATATAATATATGCTTATATATATATATATATATATATATATATATATATATATATATATATAGAAAGTATATATATATATATATATATATATATATATATATATATAATATATATATATATATATATATATATATATATATATATTATGAAGTGGAGGAGTTGTTGTTTGGTTAACTTTGAACTGTTCCCTCCACTTCAAAGGTAGTTGATGTAGTTGGCCTCCCGCCATCTTTAATTTTTTCTTTTTCATCTTCACCTTCTTATAACTTGAGGCGAACTTTGTTTTTTTGAATTGGTTTAAGGTTAAACGTCTTGTTTTATGGATATTTTATTATTCTTTATTAAACATGGTATATATATATATATATATATATATATATATATATATATAGGTGTATATAAGTATATATAAGTATATATATATATATAATAAAGAATATCTATATATATATATAATATATATTATATATATATCATATAATATGCAAAGAAAATAACAATAAATTTAAAATAAAATATATATATATATATATATATATGGTATATATAAGGTTAAGGTTATGTTAGTTGAGCAGCATAAGAAAGAAAGAGTGCTAAGAGGTGATATATATATATATATATATATAGATATATATATATATATATATATATATATATGTATATATAAACTTAGCTTTGTGTCTGTAGTCTGTAGAAGATGAAAAATTATTGTTATATTGACAAAGCATAATTACATAGTAAAAGACATAAATGAATATTACTAATAATAAAAGGTATACCATCATAAGTTCTTTTCATTACTTATTTTAAACACAATATTAAACTTCTTTTTTTTTTTTTAATTATTTGTTCATTACGTATATATAGCAGCAGTTAGAAAGAGTATATATATTATGCTATATATATATATATAAGATATATATATATATATATATATATATAGTTATTAGTTATTATATATATATATATAAATATATATGTGTATATATATAATATAATTTAGAATAATAATAACTATAATAAATAACATAACTTTACAGTCCACTCAAGGATAGTCTGAAGATGAGGTCACCGGCTTAGAACGTTATAATTAACCCTCTCAAATGTGGGTGAACTCAAGCTGCGATTACAAAATATTAT
>JABUQX010017679.1:40000-45000 GCA_015478945.1 Trachelipus rathkii
TAGTATTTTGCCCAGAGAGAGAGAGAGAGAGAGAGAGAGAGAGAGAGAGAGAGAGAGAGAGAGAGAGAGAGAGAGAGAGAGAGAGAGAGAGAGAGAGAGAGAGAGAGAGAGAGAGCAAAAATCTCTTCTTATGATGAAATTACAATGTTTTAGCATAAGCGAGTTCAAGAGAGGAAGTTCTATCGGAACAGATACAGAATCGCCTAAAGCAGAGAAAGAAGCAAAGGTTTGAGCAAAGAATTCATTTTTAGCAAAAGCTAAGATAGCAACAAGAGAATGGGAAGAAGAAGAACAAATTTAGATTTGAAATTCATTTTCAAAGTGCTAAAAGATTGTGAGGGAGTGGAACCAACAAGATCGTTTAATTTTCAATGAATAAAAGAGTTTTTAGTGTCGGTGAGAATAGATTATCAATTATATATGCTGATTGAGTATAAGCATGAGGTTTTAGAATTTAAAGACCACGGTAAATCTTTAAGGCAGTGTCCTTACAGCTTAATAGCAACAGAATATGTAGAATTAAACCAACGTTTACGAGTTGTAGTTGAGGGGAAAAGGGGAAAAGAGGGAAAGAACATGGAAAGTAACCTTCCTTTCCAAAGAGTTTAATAGCATATGAAAAAGGATTGGAAGTTTAAAAAACTCTAATAAGCAAAGTTCATATCGAAGACGATTCCCTCTCTCTCTCTCTCTCTCTCTCTCTCTCTCT
The DNA here is from genome assembly GCA_015478945.1 of Trachelipus rathkii. Taxonomy (NCBI): domain Eukaryota; kingdom Metazoa; phylum Arthropoda; class Malacostraca; order Isopoda; family Trachelipodidae; genus Trachelipus; species Trachelipus rathkii. The sequence goes on from JABUQX010017679.1 coordinate 40,710, forward strand.
CTCTCTCTCTCTCTCTCTCTCTCTCTCTCTCTCTCTCTCTCTCTCTCTCTCTCTCTCTCTCTCATCTGTTAGAAGGATTAAAAGTCTCAAAAACTCTAGTACGTTAAGTTCATCACGAAGACGATCAAACATCCATTTAAAGAAGCTGTCTCATCTGTTATAGATTGTTGTGGATAGAGAAATGAAAGCTTGTTCTCCATTCGAATCTTCAAAACTAGAGGAAACCCATTGAAAGAAGAAGACGAGAGAATGTAATCTAGATTAGATAGTCGAAAACTTTAATATAGTAATATCCGGATCATTTCGCGAGTTTTCTTTTTCTTTTATTCATTACAGTTCATTTTTGAAGATAAATAAACAGAACGGATGAATATATTCACAGATTGATAGGAGAGGCGACATTAATAGTTTTAAAATTCAGAAGACTTTAAATTAAAACAGGAGAACAGATAACGTCTTTGCTGAAATACTCACAACGTCGACCTCTAGATGCCCACAACATCGGCCTTTAGATACCCACAACATCGTCCTATTGATGTACACAACTTCGGTCTTTAGACACCCATAACATCGGCCTTTAGATACCCACAACATCCGCCTTTGGATGCACACAACATCGGCCTTTAGATACCAACAACATTGGTCTTTAGATGTTCACAACGGCCTTTAGATACCCACAGCATCGGCCTTTAACTGAAAATTTAGGATAAAAACGATAACAGGGAAGAGAGTAAAGTTCAATGCCGGGTTGATCAAAAATCTGCGTTTCTGTGCAAAAGAATAGGTGAATATCAGAAGGAAGAAATGTGACGTTCAACAGAGTTGAAATTCGAATAGAGACCACAAATATGGCTGAAATTAGTGAAGAAAGAGGACCGTGTGGCAGAACATGTTGGCTACTCTGTGACAGCACCATTCCATCAACAGAGCTGCCAACTCCCAATCAAGGATATGGAAAAAGGAGTGGAAGAGGCCCTATGTTGGGAAGCGACCCCAATGACTTTTCTGAGACAGTACTATTTAAAGTCACTTTAATTTGTTGTTAAAAAGAAGAGTGTGATGAATCTAATGTCGAAATGTGTAAAGTATGTGGACGAGGAGAGCAGTTGGGTGCCCACTAGACAAGCCAGCAAGAGACAAACCACTGAGTATTGGAACGCAAAGGGGCCTTCAGGTTTACCATGGTATTCTACTGTATATGAACAGCGGGGGGTCTGCTGCACCTCGGACTACACTTGCGTTCTACGTATCTGCACACACACACATACACACACTTGTATATATATATATATATATATATATATATATATATATATATATATATATATATATATATATATCTATATATATAGTGAATTCGATAGTATGTTACAGAAGGTGATGAGAGATAAATGTGTTAAAGTGGTTATATACATATTAGCAGTTAGCAAAGAAGATATATATATATTATATATATATATATATATATATATATATATATATATATATATATATATTATTATTATTATATTCAAGAACCATATATTTATATATACATATATATATATATATATATATATATATATATATATATATATATATACATATATATACATACAATATATACATATTATATTATAATATATATATATATATATACCCATTTACCTTAGTAGTGTTTTCCCCTCCCGTCGATACCCATGTATGCCCAAATATCCTTTCATACCGCAGGATTGATTTGATAGAATATTGCTGATTGTCAAGAAAATTTTGAGAAGCGGACATTGAAGTCATTGTTTCAGGCACCTAAAAATAACCCATATATATATATATATATATATTGAGTTATATATATATATATATACATATATATAAATATATTTATGAGTTACATATCTATATATATATATATATATATATATATATGTACAGCATATATATTATTATTAAGTTACGTTATATAGTTGTTATATATATATATATATATATACATATATATATATATATATATTATATATATATATTATATATATATATATATATATATATATTATTATTATATATATATATTTAGCACTATTATATATATATATATATATATTATTATTATATATATATATTATTATATATATATTTATATATATACATATATTAGAAGATATATATATATATATATATATATATATATATATATATATATATATATATATATATATATATATTACCTTCCAAAAGATTTTGCTTCTTTAGCCTATCCTTAGTTAAATTAATTAGATATAATTAAAAAATAAAAAGGATACACAAATAAAAATAAATAATTAAATTAGTAAATAAATAAATAAGGTTAATATTATAAAATTAAATTCATTCATTCTATTTTCTATAAAATTTTATAAACTTTATTTCGTTATTTTATTATGATTCTGTCATTTTATTATTAAATGGAACATAAATAGATTGTAAAAAAAAAGTCTAGTTGACTCTGATAGAGTTTAATTAATAAACAAACAAACAAACAAAAATTAATAGATTTTAAAAGTCTAGTAAGTTCTAATAGTGTTTAATTAACAAACAAACAAAAAAAAAGAATTTTTATAGATTACGAAAAAGTCTAGTGCAATCTAATAGAGTTTAATTAACAAAAAAAAAAGAATTTTAATAGATTGTAAAAGAGTATAGTAGACTCTACAAGAGTTTAAATAACTAATAAAATTATAGTTCAGTATCCTTTAATAGAGTTTAATCAACAAATAAGCAAACAAAAAAGAATTTTAAGAGTTTTTAAAAGTCAAGTAGACTCTAATAGAGTTTAATTAACAAACTAACAAAAAAAAATTGTAATACATTTTAAAAGAGTTCTGTAGACTTTAATAGAGTTAATTAACAAACAAATAAAAATAACTTTAATAGATTTTAAAGCAGTCAAGTAGACTCTAATAGTTTAATTAACAATTTAAACAAAAATAATAGTTAAAAGTTTGTAAAGAGTCAAGCAGTCAGACTCTAATAGAGTTTAGTTAGCAAACAAGTAAAAATGTCTCAATGGATTGCAAAATAGTCTAGTAGACTCTAAAAGAGATTGATTAACAACCAAACAAAAAAATTAATAGATAGTGAAAGATTGAAGTAGACTCAATAGAGTTTCATTAACAAACAAGAAAGCAAGAATTTAAAATAATATAAAAGAGTCTAGTATACTCTAATATAGTTTAATTAACAAACAAACAATAATTTTAATATATTGTAACAGAGTTTAAGAGGCAATAAAAGTTTAATTAACAAACAAACAAAGAAGAATCTTGATAGATTATAAAAAAAATTATAGTAAGCTCTAATAAATTTAATTCACAAACAAACAAATAAGAATTTTAATAGATTTGAAGTCTAGTAGACTCTAATATACTTTAATTAAAAAACAAACAAAAAGAATTTTGATGTATTATTAAAGAACCTAGTAAACTCTAATAGATCTTAATTAAAAAAAATAATAATTTTAATAGATTTCAAAAAAATCTAATAGAAACTAATAAAGTTTAGTTAGCAAACTAACAATAAAATTTCATTGATTGTAAAAAGAGTCCAGGTAACTCTAATAGGATTACGTTAACAAACAAAAATAAAGCTTAATAAATTATAAAAGAATCTAGTAGACTCTAATAGACTCTGATTCACAAACAAATAAAAAAAATAAATAGATAGTAAAGCATTCAAATAAATTCTAATATAATTTAATTAACAAACAAGCAAAAAAGAATTTTAATACATCTTAAAAGTCTAGTAGACTCTAATAGAGTTTTATCAGCAAACAACATTAATTTTAATAGATTGTAAAAAGTCTAGGAGACTCTAATAGAGTGTAACTAACAAACAAAAAAAATGAATTTTAGTAGTTTTAACTTTTAACAAAGTCTAGAAGATTGTATAAAAAAAAGTTTAATTAACAAGCAAACAAAAACTAATTGTGATAGATTTAAAGTTTAGTAGAATCTAATAGGGTTTAAAACAAACAATAAGAAAATTCATAGATTTTAAAAGAGCCTAGTAAAGAAACAACAAATTTCAATAGATCTTAAAAGTCTAAAAAACTAATAGAGCTTAATTAACAAACAAACAAGAATATCAATAGATTTTAAAAGTCTAATAAGCTCTAATATATTAGACTCTAATATAGTTTAATTAATTTACAAAAAAAAAAAAAAGAATTTTAAGATTTAAAATTTCAGCTCAAATTCCTCTCTTATTATAAAAAATAATATAAATAATTAATATAAGTGATATAAAAAATTGTGAAATTGGAATTTCATCTTATTAA
>JABUQX010017679.1:50000-52500 GCA_015478945.1 Trachelipus rathkii
AACTAATGCCGACAAATGTTGATGAGAAATATTACGATTCTTAAGGAAAGTAAATACTTCCACCCACCGTTTGTCTGTTACTAGATTCGAAGCATTCCATTCGTTTATTTTCTCGCCTATATATTTGATCGAACACGTAAACTCGTCAAAAAAATCTGAATCATTCTTGCGGTCAAAAACCTCTATTTCTGACGCAAAATCCATTGTTTTTTTTTTCAATTTGTGACCAACTTAAGGTTTCCTTAGCGAAATCCAATCCATAAATTCAAAATTTGAAAAATGTAACTGACCAATGATCCAAGTACTTCAAACAAGTATCATAAAAATCCACAACTATTCTCTTTACGGTTTTTACCTCAGAAGAGTTTACTCCCTCTTCTTCAAGCTTGCTAAGTAGCCCTCGAACCGAATGCGGTAAAAACACATGGTCTTTTCTCGACTGTAATGTTTCTTTCATATTGAATATTTCTAGCAATATTTCTACGGCTGAAATATTGTCTCCTTCAATCTTCATAACAACTTTGTGAAAAGAAGCTGCCTGGAAATGAAGGAAATGAAGCCATATTTCAGTAAGGGGATTTTCAAAAAATATTTTCAAAGCCTCTGGACATTTGTTCTGACTGTCAAAGTATAATTTCAGTCCAGGAAAGAGTTTCAACACTCTTTCGATAGGAGACATTAAAGAAAGCCATCTTGTTTTGCTGTATCCAAGGAAGTTTGTACTAAAAATCGCAAAATTCCTTAAGCTCTTCTACTCGAACGGTATAAATGTAAAAATACGAATATATTTTTACAATTACAGCTTCAACATCAACAGGGAGGCAATAGCTATCACATTGCACTGCGTTATGCAGAATATGAGCGAAACATCCTATTCCAATTAACTCTCTGCCCATGAAGGTATTCAGCTTGCTAAAAATGTTAGTTACTCCTTTTCTTTCATGACCCCCAAAATTACAATTTGTGTTATCACCACAAAAACCAACTACTTTTTTAGTGTAAATCATAATTTTTAAATAAATCTATTAAATAATTTACGACTATGTCAGAGGTCTCTGAAGGGAGAGATTGAAGGTCAAGGAGCTTTACCTGAACTCCTAGGTATGGCTGGAAGAAACGAACCATAACGGGAAACAGTTTTATGTATCCATGATTGCTCTCATCGGTTAAAAGTGTTACACAGTGGGCATCTTTTATTTGTTGTCGTAGTTCTGCCTCAGCATATGGAGCAAAAACATTTAAAACAATTGTTTCGCACTTTGTTCTAGCACAAGAAAATTTTGGCTCAAAGGTTGTCTTAAAAATCTTACTAGCGCAATCTGCAGATCTAGAATTTTGATTTTCTCTCTCAGTATGGTACGCCCACAAACCTTCTGCAGCACTAATTTCTAGATCCTTCGAAGTAGGTGTCATTCTTTTGAAACATTGCCGAAAGTATTTGGAACATTTCTAAAAGAATTAAAATTAAACATGTCTCATCAGTCATCAGTCATCAAGTCTTTCGCTTTTTTACTCTTTTTCAATATATATATATATATTATATATATATATTATTGTTTTATATATATATATATATATATATATATATATATATATATATATATATATATATATATATATATATATATATATATTTTTATATATATATATATATATATATATATATATATATATATATATATATATATAATCATTATTGTTGTTATTTTTTAATTTATAATTTTATATTAACTATTATAATTATTTGAAAAGGGAAAATAGCGGGACTTCTCAGAAAAAAGCGGGACATTTTTTTCTATTTTAAAGAAGCGGGACAGGGTCGAAAAAAGCGGGACTGTCCCGCCTAAAAGCGGGACTATGGTCACTTTATATATATATATATATATATATATATATATAAAAAAACAATATATATATATATATATATATATATATATATATATATATATATATATATATTTATAGCAATATATTATTATTATAGAGACACAACAACATCATATACGCCGCACGTACATGGCATATACGCTATACGCGGTTACATATATATATGTAGAGAGATATTATTTCATCACATAATCAAATCGATAATTCATCAACATCATTTGAACGAAGAACGCACTACGAAATAGCGCCACATAACGAGACCATCTTCTTGTAAATCATTCAAATCGATTTAAATCTTCGGCCCAATCTCGAATCGATATAACCAACCATCCCATTTATGAAATGAGACCCCCTGCACAACTAACGCATCCTGCCATCACAGGCTGACCACCAGAGTCCTGGCTGGTGGTTCCGAAGCTCATGACCCCGATAAATCGGCGGCGACCGATAATACACACAATACACACAATACACACACACAATACATACACATACAATACTATTGACACACACACACACTACACACACACACACATCATCAAACATCACTGGTGACCCACACACGATATTTGACACACACACACACACACATCATCACACACACATCTATACT
>JABUQX010017679.1:57500-60000 GCA_015478945.1 Trachelipus rathkii
ATATATCATGTGTGAATACCAGGGTTGGGGATTTTTTGGATTTTTTGAGAAAAAAATCAATTTTTGATTTTTTGGATTTTTTGGATTTTTTGAGAATCGTGACGTCACGCGAAATATAATTTGTAAACAAAAATTTTTTTCAACTCCGATTAAGCATTATTTTTAACCCTAGGCCCTATATCTGAGTTCAAAATCTTAAAATAGGGCTTATAGTCTATGACACAATGAAACCGCAACACTAAAGAGTGTTATTTGTAATAATGATAATATATTACATCAGAAATAAAAGAAACATGTTTGAAACATGATCTTTTGTTGTCATTTTTATAATGTAGAAATTTGAAGAGTAGCCATGCTATGATATTATTATTCTAATTTTTTATTTCTATTGAAATTAAATCACTTAAATATCCAAAAAAAATTAAAAATATATATAAAAAAGCAAAAGCAAAAAAAGCATGATTTTTTGGAGCAAAAAATCAAGTGAAAAAATCAGTTGAAAAAATCAATTGATTTTTTCCGTGCCATCCCTGGTGAATACGTATATTTAATTAAGATACTTATAAATATATTTTTCAATTTTCTCAAAAATGGTACATGATAGCTCATTTCTAAAATCAAATTCGTTTTTACCGTACCAAAATTGACTAGAAACAATCGTTTTCATTTATTTATGTGGCAAAATCTTTGAGTAGTGTTATCACGTCAAAAATTAATAATTATTAATTATACATAATTTACAGACACGTATATATTTGTTAGTATATTTGTTTTTGGCATTCCTTTGAGATTGAATTTTCAATGTCTTCTGCATTCCGTTGGTTACCATGTAATTTACATAAAATATACACTATAATTAGGATAAACAGCAAAATATATATATATATATATATATATATATATATATATATATATATATATATATATATATATATATATACATAAAAAAAAAAGAAAAAGTATATATATATATATATATATATATATATATATATATATATATATATATATATTATATATATATTATTATTATTATTATTATTATACATATATATATATATATATATATTATTATATTATTATTGCTAATTATATTATTATTAAGTTATTGTTATTATTATATGTTACTATATATATTATATATATACTATTGCTGGCGTATACATACAGCAGTTATATATATGAGTTATGCTATATATATATACATATATTATTATATATATTATATATATATATATATATTATAGATATATATATATATATATATATATATATATATTGGCGCATATACATATATATATATACTATTATATATATATATATATATAAAGAGTTGAAAGGAGTTGAAAGGCTGGCTGATATGGTTACTGTTATACATATATTACATATGAGTATATATATATATTTAATATATATATATATAAATATATATATATATATATATATATATATATATATATATATATATATATATCTCTATATATGTTTATATATTTCTATAGTTTATATATATATATATATATATATATATATATATATATATATATATATATATATATATATATATATATAAATATCTATGTTTTATGCAAATACATATATATATAATATATATATATATATATATATATATATATATATATATATATATAGTTATATATATAGTATATATATATATATATATATATATATATATATATATATATATATATATATATATATATATATATATAAGTCGAAAAAATGCAACGGAGGAAAAATAACGGAAGTTATTCGGTAAGCTACATGAAAGAAAAAGTAACGAGTCCGTTGCTTAAAAAGACTAATTCCGTTAGTAACGGAGTAACGGATCGGTGCCCACCTCTATATAAATGGACAGAGGTAGAGTAGCGCACTCGAAGCGACGGGTATACCTCCCATTGGGCTTTTGGTTTGTAGGGTATATCCTATGACATTTCAGTGCCCAATGGTTCGCCTTACTATTTTGCGTTCATATACGCACTCTTCTTTCCAGACAACACCTTATATTCCTGTATGGGGAGGGGGCGTAGAAAGAATGGGTTGGATTGACTGCCCACTACCACTTATCCCTTACCAGGAATACTAATGCATGCCTCGGAGGTCGTGATCGCCGTAAAAGAACCTTCTATCTTTCGGCGAAAATGTATGAATCGTATGGGTACATGGAATGTCAGAGGAATAAATGTTGAGGAGAAGAGGAGAGAGGTGATGGATGTATTTAGAAAGGGTAAATTTGATTTGTTCGCTGTGGCTGAAAATAAGATGAAAGGAAGTGGTGAAAATGAGTGGTGTGGTGTGAAATGTGTGTGTGCTGGAGTGGAAAGGAATGAGAGGGGGAGAGAAGGAGTTGCGATTTTGATGAGTGACATGTGGCACAGCTATGGTGGATTTTGTTCGTGTGAGTGCTAGAAATCTAATTGTTAGATACATGTTTGAAAAGGCCAAGGTATGTGTGGTTGTAACATATGGTCTATCTGAG
>JABUQX010017679.1:65000-112500 GCA_015478945.1 Trachelipus rathkii
GGGCTCCTGAAATCTAAATCTGTTAGGAAGGCGGGTGGCCCGGATGGCATTCCTCCTGAGTTTTGAGGGAGTGTTCCCAGCTGGCAACATCCATGAATCAATTACCCTCTCTGTGCCTCATAACTTTCACTTTACCTCAGTGTTGTAAGCAATCACATGTCCATCCTATTCCAACAAAAGGAAGAAGCTCTGATGCATCTAGCTACTGCAGAATATAGCTCCAGTTGTGTTTTCTCTAAGATCTTTGAAACTCTTCTCAACTCTCTTTTCTTAGATCTCATTCACTTTCCGATCGCCAGTACGGCTTTCGGTGCCTGAGGTCTACTAAGGATATACTTTCCTATCTTCACTGATTTATGGTTTTCCCGCCCTTAGGAACTATTTCATTATATATGGCTTGACATATCACGAAGCATTTGACTGGGTATGGCACGTGTCACTGCTCTCCAAGCTCCCCCTTTGGGTTTCCTCCTTCTCTTTGCTTATTTATGTCTGTAGCTTTCTTTCAAATCGCCTAATATCAGCTGTTGTTGATGGGGCGACTTCTTCCTCCTTCTTTCTGTCAATAGTGGTGTTCTCAGGTTTTTTTTTATTGTCTACTTTATTCTTATTTTCTATTAATGATCTTCTCACCTGCACTTCAATCTATTCACTCATATGCCGATGACTCGACCCTTCATTCTTAAACTCATTCCAATTCTGTCTTTCCTTTACTTCTAGGAATCTGCCTCTGCCTTAATATTCGATTCTATTCTCGCTGATCTGGATAGAATTTCCGGGTGGGGTCATCTGAACCTTGTGAAATTCAATTTTAAAAACTCAACTTACAAATCTCCCTCTCTATGACACCTTCTAACTTTCCTATCTCTTTCTTCGGTTCTCTCGTCTTGCCCTCCTTGTCGACAATATAAAACATCCTTGGCCTTTAACATAAACAAAAATGTCTTGGAAATCTACATCACAACGGTTGCTAAGGCGGCCTCAAGGGAAGCTGGGAGTTCTGTTTAGACTGCGAGACTTTTTTTCCTTCTTCACAGTTACTCCAGTATACAACGGCCTCATCCGCCCTTGTATGTATACTGCTCTCTTACTAATCTGGGGCCTAGGTTTCACCCCGGCTTTTGAGTTGGTCAAAGGCAAAAAGACTGTCAACTGTCCTGTTCTTTCTAGTTTTTTGACCTCTATCTTTGCGGCGATGTTGGTGCTTTATCTCTTTTCTATAGGTACCGTAGCGGCAAGTGCTCGAGGGAACTTTCCACCTGCGTGCCACCACCACTTTTAAGACGCCCTTGTAGCAAAAGGGGTGCTGTCTTGGCACATGAGTTTTGTGCTTGATATCAGCAACTCCAGACTAGTTCGCTGCGGTGCCTCCTTCTTTCCTGCCACCCTCTGTTCTGTGGAATTCCTTCCATCTTCTGTGTTCCTACTCAATTTAATCTCCCCTCACTTTAAAGCCCAAGCGTCTGTGCTCATCTAAGTAGTTTGTGTTAGTTGAATTTTTGTTGTTTTTAAAAAAACTCTCTCTCTTGAATAGGGCATTGCCCGTGAGAGAGGTGGTGATAACCGTAAAAAAAAAAAAAAAAAAGGTATTGAAGTTCTTGTACTAATACACCATGCCACAAACTACAACATAAAATCTCTTATAAACAGCAAGTTTTACTGTCCATTCAGATAGCAATATCAGTTTTTCGAGCCTAGTTTCACACTGCCGTGTATAGGCTAGTATTTAGAAACGAACCAAGAAACCTAACGTTCGTAAACAGAACTCAAAGAAAAGAGTGATACCATAACACTATACAAAAAATGTTGAACCACACAAGCAATTTAAACCAAATAATACAGCATAGGAAAATTAAATCCAATGATACAGACCCATATTTAATGCACATTATATAATATATATATATATATATATATATATATATATATATATATATATATATATATATATATATATATATATATATATATATATATATATATATATATATATATATATATATATATAATGTATATATATATATGCATATATATATATATATATATATATATATATATATATATATCAATGGAAACAAATTTATATAATAATATCTAAGTATGTGGTACTAGAACTAAAATTAATTAACTTTTAATAAACAAAATAATAATAATAATAATAATAAAAATAATTAATCAGAATAATAATAATAAAGATGAGGGTAAAACGTGTCTTCTACAAGTAAAAATATAAACTTGAAACGAATTCAATTGTAAAGCCACTAACGACCACCAGAGGAGAGAAGTACAATTGCCTTTTTCTTTTTACCTTTCTTGCGTCTTTGTCCGTTATCGTTATCTCCTTCTTGACCTAAGAAAAGAAAGAAAAAAAAAGAAAATAAACTTATCAATATCTTCTTAACTAAGATAAGGAAAACTGGAAATTAAAGTTTCATTTCTTGGGGATAACTTAACATTCACACAGACGAGGTATTTTGGCGGCGAAGTATTCGAACTTAAGGGTATGAGGGGTATTCTACTTAACTATTTTGTTCCGGGTACATTCTGCGCACCTCATCCCTAATCTGTGGGGATCCGTGGGGAGGGGGGGTGGAGGATAAAGAAAGAAAAAGAATTTCACATACATGCAATTTCCAGCCATAAGGTTTTTATTATTTTTTTTTTTTAAATTCAGATAATATTTTATTTTATACTTAACATTAGACTAATGTGATGGAACGTCACCTAGATTAAATAGTACCTATCCATAAATTAAAGATATGAAGACATTTTCGACATTCTTGATGATGCAAATCTACAACTACAAAATTATTTATTATATATTCAATGTTTTTCTACAACTACAAATTTCTATATTAAAAATAATAAAATAAAAAAAATAAAATAAAAAAAATGCCTGGAAGACTACTATTAAGCTCTAATTGTACCGATGAAATCGTTTTAAGCAGTTTCAATGAAATAACCAATTATTTAACCATATACACATAGTACTGCATAAATGCCCTAATTCCTTTAATATATAAAATATTTATGAATAAATAAATTCCCAAATTTTTCCCTTTATATTTTTCTTTAAAGGTTTTGATCATTAATATATGGAGCAAAGTACTTACTTATGACTTTGTTTGTAGCCTGTTCAAGAGCCTTTGCGAAAGCATCAGAAAATGCAGTGCTGTAATCGGGTACTTTTTCAGCTTCATCATAATCATCATCACTTGCATCATCATTGTGGGAACCTAAAAGGCAACATTGCTTAGGTAACAAAATAATCAAACTTTACTACATTAAATATATAGTAAAGAATGGGAGCATTAATCTACATTGATAAGGAAATAATCATTAGTTTAGTCAAAAGCTAATCCCACATTCTCCACATACTATCATCATAAGACTTTTTGCAGTAATTTAAGTCCAGGAAAGATGTAAATTAAATTACAAAATAAGGTACAAGCCAAACTTAAAATAAAACCAATCCAGTTAAATATTAATTAGTTAATTAATACTGAAAAACTTATGTTGGGTTCCTCCGGGCACATTATGACGTATGAAAAATTGAGTTCAACATTTTTGGCCCACATTATGAAAAGTACTGACGTTATTATAAATTTGAAAGTTACATCGGGAATAGTCGCTCATAATCTGCACACTACTATAAATTTTTGATTCCAAAGAGTAGGCTAGCCTACCCTTTGTTTCCAAACTTGAACTGTAGAATCCAAGAAAAATGTTTTTTTGTATTACCAAAAATTAAAATGATAGCAATCCACCAATCAATAAAACCACCATCAGCCATGATTGTTCATAACATTATGAAAAATTATTAATCCACAATTTCGGTAAGTAAGCACGAAGCAAATTTAGTTTTTCATTTTAGTTTGACTTTATAGGATGATATTATTAACTTACGTTTAGTCTCGTAATGTCTTGGTGTCCCTGCGTTTGCAGAATTATGAGAAAAGGAAGGCATAGAACTGGATGCAATTTGGCTTTCCATTTTTCTCTGCCCACATCGAATCATCTGAATGTCAATAAACGATTGTATATTTAATATTTTGAATGCTTATTATGCATTATGAAAAGTAGCTAATTGTTTTAAATATTCTTTCCTATGTAACAAACCCAACTTACAAGAAATACTTTAAAAATATCAATAAATTGTATTAATTTTACAGAAAAAAAAATTGAATTAACACTAATAAGGAAAATTATTTTCAAAAGGGAAAGTCTTTACATACCTGCGCGAAAGAAGGTGGGCTTAAATCAGGGAAATCGTCTTCAGTCGAGTTAGAAGTATTTACTGCTTCAGAAGGGACACTGTAAACAAACAAAAAAATAATTCATCAAAAATGCATATGCTTCTCACAACATGGCTTTGCAAACTATCTACTATTTAAATACAAATAGAAAACATTTTTTACTTTAGTACGCTGTTTACAACGTCATTCTCTAATTTGCACATCTAAAGATGGCTACACACAAGCTATGTTCGCAAAACTTTTCAAAGAACTTTTGATGCGTCGTATTACAGACGAACGTTGGAAAAACATTTCGTGTATGGCAAAATCAAACCCGAATAACGAATATTCGTCAAAAAACGACCTATCCACCCAAGTGGAATTTGACAATTCGTCTTAAAAATGTTGGTAGAAAAATTCGGCGAATCCCATGCGTCTAGCCGCCTTTGTTTATTAAAGAATAAACTACATCTCGACTCGAATACAGCCACTCAAAGTCGAGATGTAATTCATTCTTTAATAGACAAAGGTGACATCTCGACTTTAAGAGAGCCGCTTAAGAAAGCGTAGCTACTTACAATACTGTTGGCACTTGATCATTGAAAGAGGGAAAGTGTTTATATGAAGTCATGTTAATTTTAGATCCTTTGCTACGTCCCATTAAACGGTCCTCTTCTACCTGGACTCTCTTTTCAATACGGTGTTCTTCCTTAGCTCGTTTCTTACGTTTCTTCTCACGTTGTTCCAACTGGCCCTAAAATTAATATAAATATTACATATAAAAAATCGTCACAAAAAAATAAACCTTTAAAACTTCATTTAACATTTATAATCCATTAAAAAGTAGTACCTATTTTCAATGAAAGAAATACCCTTTCTTTCTTTCGCGAATCATGGTTTAAAAAAAAAAAAAAAAAAAAAAAATTTTACCTGATACAAAGCAATAGTCAATTCGGAAACCAGTGGAGCCATTTCAATCTCAACTACTTCGAACGGACAAGCAAGAGGGAGGTGTCGAAGATACCTCAATCGTTGCCTCAAAGAGCTACTCATAGAATCAGATTCCTGCGAAAACAAAAATACTCAAAATATGAAAAGCAAGACAAAAATTATTAACCATTCCCAAAATAAATCTTATATTTTGTCCAATAAGGTTGAAAATCGATGATATACCAATATTCTTTTTATAAAATTTAATAATATAAGTTTTATATATAGCATTCTTTATTAAAATCTCAAATAAAATTTAAAAATACAATTTATTAGAAATAAAAAATTCATTTTCCAATAAGTCTACATACCGAAAAAGATAATGAATTTAAATTTTTCTGTTTAATTAAAAATAAAAGTTGGCTAGAGAAATTAAATCGTTGGTGGATGTAAAGGGACTAAGTCTTGAGTGCGCTAGGGTCTTACATGAGGGTATGTTGTTACCTATGTTGATGTATAGTAGTGAAACTATGGTCTAGAACAAAGGTCTCCAAACTTTTTTGGTCGCGTACCCCTAAGACAAAAATAATTAAAAGTGGTACACCCTAAAATATGATATAATATAATATAATATAATATAATATAATATAATATAATATAATATATGACAGCAACCAATGAGAGAACCTCGCACTCACGTGATACACGATCATACACTCGCAAGTGATCGCGAGCCTACTTTTTTGGCGTACCCCCAAGCATCACATTTGGGTACCTCTGGGTAATGTGCGTACCCCACTTCAGACCACTGTCTAGAAGAGGTATAGATCTAAGGTACAATGTGTCTAGATGTTTAGGAGCGTGTTAGGCGAGAAGAATTGATAAAATGAGGAATAAACGCAATAGGGAGTTGTGTGGTGTGAAGAAAGAAGGAAATTAGAGAATAAATGAAAGTACACTGAGATGGTTTTGGTCATTTAGAAATGATGGATGATAGTCAGTTGGTTAAGCGGATGGATAGTGGTGAGCATGCTGGAGACTGAAGAAAAGGTGGATTGAGTCAGTAAAGGAACGCCTGAAGGAGAGGAATGAGAGTTTGGCAGAGGCGAGAAAAAAAGGTGCATAATAGGAGTGAATGGCAGGGTTTTGTGAGGGGGGTGGGGTATGGTTGTGGCCCACCTGGGCCAAGGGATTAACCCTACATTGACGAGATGCTATTATAGTGAGGGTCTGTCGCGGTCCCGTGAAGCTCTAGGGTCGATTTTTCTAACTGCGGCAAGTTCTCACTAAATGGTACAAAGGGGACGGTAAGGCTGGGCTTTCTTTTCGACTTGCGTCATATATTTCTACTACTTTTCTGTTTACGGTGCATGCTACGCACCTTACCCCCAGTCTTGGGGAGTGAATGTGGGTGATGTAGACAATGACAAAAAAAAATTAGTAGAGAAGAAGAAAAAAAAAAAACCACAATACCTTTTCAAGAACTTTGGCTTTAATAACTTTTGGACAATTTTCCAGACTACCATATTCTTTAACCAGCATATGAACATTCAACGCATGAAGATAGATGTGCGCGCCACTACTTTCTTGGTAGAAGTAAAATGTAGATTTTGATAATTCCTTGCCAGCCTAATAATAATAATAATAATAATAATAATAATAATAATAATAATAATAATAATAATAATAATAATAATAATAATAATAATAATAATAAAACTTCCTTTTAACGTGCTTAATCCCTTTCTCAGAGGGTAACACGGGGGACTACAGGAAATCGAACTTTAAGGCCGGCTATCCCAAGCCTGTCGC
The DNA here is from genome assembly GCA_015478945.1 of Trachelipus rathkii. Lineage (NCBI taxonomy): Eukaryota > Metazoa > Arthropoda > Malacostraca > Isopoda > Trachelipodidae > Trachelipus > Trachelipus rathkii. The sequence goes on from JABUQX010017679.1 coordinate 71,978, forward strand.
CACCAAGTGTTCGCAGCCGAGTTTTAATTCTTGCCACCCCAGGAAGAGAAAACTCAAGACTGATACGCGGAGGATTGAACCAGCGTCCTCTCGCACGAGAGTCGGCGAGTCAACATCCTACGTCACGAGGCGTTCTATAATAATAATAATAAATGATAGTTATTTTATATTTTATGTCTGTAGATAGAAAAGGAGTATATGTACCGCCGTAGTGGGTAGTTGATTATTTAAAATATAATAATGAAACTAATACATATATAAATATTGTTTCAGAAGTTACAGAAATAAGAAATAACTATTTAACGTAAAAGTAAATGTAAGAGTCGCAGGCTTTCAAGTATAACGCCTTTCTTGTATTTTTAATGAAATAACTAATATTAAATACTAAGAAAACAAGTAGGAAGATAACTTTCAGAATATATAAGAATAAGAGAACACAAAGAAGATTAAAAATAAACCAAGATCATAAAGGTTGCGCAACCAGAAGAAATAGAAAAATAATACAAGTTCAACAAATACAAAGACTATCCAAGAAATTATAAGATCATCATATTTAAATGTGATTCATTGATTGATTCATCTCATAATCATCATCACCATAATAAGATAGAAGAATAAAGAGGAGGGAGATACCACTTCAGATCATCTTGAGGTAAGTTATCACCAATCAGTCAATAATAATAATAATAATAATAATAATAATAATAATAATAATAATAATAATAATAATAATAATTAATAATAATTAATAATAATTAATAGTAATAATAATAATAATAATAATAATACTAGGAGTACCTTTCTGAATCTTTAAATTGATGAGGACTGAAAATTTTTTATGGTTTGGAATAACAAATTAAACAACTTAAGTTTTACTAGTGTATTTACCTGTATAGAAGAAATCCCTTGCAAAGGTTCTATGTCAAGATCTTCTAGTGAAATACTAGTCACATCATCAGAAGAGCTTTTTAAATCGGAATATTCTACCGGATCTGAACTTTTTCGCTTTATCTTCATATTTGTCTGGTTCGTATTTTCAAGAGACAAACAACCTAATGATTTACTTAAATTTTCTTCAGGTGTTTCCCTAATGGTAGCTATTGCTGTAGCCCCGATGGTAGTATTCTCAGGTAATGTTAAATTCCTAGAGACCGCAAAAGCTCTCAACAAATTATTTCTTTCAGACGCCAGCACGAGGGCGTGCTTAATGAAACAAGCCTCGGGTTCATCTCCTTCAGCAGCTAGCTGACACTTGAGGGAATCAATCTCTCTTCCAACTATAATTTCTGAAACCTGAAAAAAATGAAAATATTCAAAAATAATACAATATAATACATAACATATTTGAAAAAAGAAAATTTCACAATTAGTTTTAACGCAATCTCAAAGGGTTAAATTACAAAAATTAGTATGAAAATAAAAAAAAAAAAAAAATTTTAAACCATTATTTTGACTTAAAAACTAGTGAAAACATTCTAGAATTTTTCAAATTTTTATGAAAAACAAATACATACTTCTTCATTTGAAGCTACAATCAGTTTTGAATAATAAAGTCGTTCATCTGGGTTTGACAAAGAAACTCGAGATTTGGACAAAGTCAATAAAGAGTCAGCTGGAATTGGAATTAAAGAATCTCTTTCCCGCCTCATCAATTTCAGTTCTATCTCTTGATTCGAAGAAAAATCCTTGTGGATTATGGGAGTAACACTGCAATAAATAAATAAAATACAATTTCAGAATATTTTCTCTAAACTTCTACAAAGTGGTTAACAAATCTTTCATTCCTCTTCAATATTAATCCTGTCATACGGCTGTGTTACAAATCCAACCTCATCTTAGCTCTCATTTGCTTTAATGCAAAAATGTGACCTAAACATCATCTACCACTTCTAAATGCATCTTGCTCTCCACTAGAAGCCCTCTTTCAACCAAAATACCAGCATATATCTATCTATCTTCTCGACATCACTCAAACTAATTCCCTGTAGTTTTTATACAGTTCCTATTATCACCCTTACCGTTATACAAGGGTACTATCACTGTCTCCTCCAATTCTCCGGAACTAAACTCCTCACAAACGCTGTCACACATCTTCCATATCCAATCAATCATAATCTTCCCTACATTCTCCTTTCACCAATAACTCCATCTAATCCTGCTGATTTTACTCAACTTCTCTCTACTTTTTACATCCCAAGAATACCTACTACTTACCTATGTTACAACATTAAACCCCATACAAACATCGCTTCTCATCACTGCAATGTTAAGCAATTTTCCCCTGCTCCTCCGCACCTCGCACATCCATCCATCAGTCACGAAAACCACATATTCTCGACATACTCTTTCCTTATAACCCGTATTCATTAACTCTCTCTGTTCTTCCCACTCCTTCCTTTTTATCTCTCTCTTAATTTATATTAACATTAAACTATATAAGCTGATTGTTTTCCCGCAACTCCAAAAGGCACCTGCTATGTGATCTCTCTTTCTTTCAAATATCCAGCCATTCAAGTAACCCAACACGATTATTCTGAAGCTCCCACTCACACCATCCAAAACATTTTTAAGGTTGTTCAAAAATCTCTCTCTCCACACACCCATAAGATGGACCATATGCTACAACCTCACATACCTTAAGCTTCTCAAGTTTAAAATTTAATCTTTAGTTTTCTCGTGCTCACACAAACAAAATCCATCAAAGCTATGTACCACAAATCACTTATCAGCATCGCCACTCCTCTCCACTCCAGCACACATACATTTCACCTCAAACCACCCGTCCTCACCACATCTTATCATCTCTGTTTCAGTTACAGCAAACAGATCAAATTTACCCTTTCTGAACACATCCAACACCTCACCCTTCTCTTCTAAAATTCCATGTTCCCAAACGTTACACACAGTTTCACTGATAGATACTAGGTCGATTACAGCGATCACGACCGACCAAGTCCAAGGCATACTTGAGCAATCCTAGGGAAATGAATAAGCGGTAGCGGGACCCTATCCCAGCTACCACTCTCTCATTAGTCGCCTCTAACGTACATTATGGACATTCTTTCATCCTCACATATAGGGATAACCTATGTATAATATACGCAGAGCTCAGTTGTTAAATATAGGTATCTTTTTTTTTTAAAGTTCGCACGTCACCGATATAGCCCTATTCAAAAAACTTTTCTAATCAGTTTATACCTATGGTCCGAACGAGGGATCAACGACTGGACCTATGCCTCTACCTATATATGTATATAGCATTTTATTTACAACTTTTAACAGTTAATAGTATATATATATAATAAATTCTTAATATAGTTTAAAATCACAACTACACTTGTTTATTAATAATTAGCAGTAGCGTCAAATTATTAATTCTTGGGCACATAATCCATGCAAAGAAGCCTGTTCCGAAATGGAAAGAATCATGATTAAGAGTGAATAATGTTTCACCATATTATATCATCACAGACTAGTATGATCTATGCGCACTAAAGTCACCAGATTTGCGATAATAATTCATACATTTTTTGTCTTCCAAAGAGCCTTAAGAGTACAGTAAGAATAATAATTATAAAGATCAAGCTATTGGCAAATTTAATGATCTTCATTTACTAAAATCTTTACACTATATATGAAAAATATATATTTTTTTTTTTATTCAAGCCAGCCTACTGAAAGTTGCATTACCTTTTAAGGTCTTCTAGAGTTATAGTTTCAAAACAGATTGGACAAGAACGCCACTTCTCATCTGACAAGGCAAGATAATGTAGTATGCAGGCAAAGCAAAATATATGACCACATCTTGTTACCTAAAAAGGTTAAAAAAAAAAAAAGGAAAAAATAAGATTCACAAATTCATTGTCAAGACAAAATAAGGAAAAAAAAAAAAAAAAAATAAAAAAAAATAAAAAATTCCATCCTTACTTTAGCAGCTACAGGTGGATAGAGGCATATTGGACAAGAAGGAGCTTCCGTCATGTGTAGTCTTACTTCTTCAACAAGCTCCCAGTCAAGGAGGTGATCAGGATCATTTTCATAAACAGCATAATCATGACCAGAGGCAACAACAAACTGACAACTGTAAAAATAAAAACACAGAAAATTGGTTGAATATTTTTTGTGACAATAATACTCCCCCCCCCCAAAAAAAAAGGGCAAATTTATCCAGGTTCTATTTTAGGAAATATCTATTTTAAATCCATTTTATAATTTTTTGCCAGATAATCTCGGGTTTTCCTTTTTAACCCCATCTCAACTTCTGTGATTTGTTCTTGGGTCTGATTTTCAATCAAAACTTTCCCTACCATCATAACTACTCGATTACAAGTTTGTTAGCTTCCCTCCAATTCACATTTAAGTATCTCTACTATAGCCTATACTAGTTCTTTTTTTGTTTCTATCCACCTTTCCTAAGACTGATACCAACATCAGTTCCAAATAATTTTCTTTTCGTTTCAATTCAATTCCAGCCCCACCTCCCAAAACAAAATTTACCTCCACCATTTTCCAATTTAACAGCTAATAGCTATGAAAACTTGTATATCATTCACTAGCCCTAATATTGCAATACATTTATAGTAATCTTAATTTCCCTTCATAGAAACTATGCTTAATCAATAATAATAATTAATAAGAATAATAATAATAATAAAATAATAATATAATAATAAAAATAATAAAAAAATAAATAAAATAAAATAATAACAGGAATACTAAAAAACTCATCACAATAAAAAAATCTTTTTATTATAGCTAAAAATAATAATCAAAACTATATCCATGAATTTATTAGCATATATTCTATTAAAAAAAAATCAGGTATGGAAAGAACAAGTATAGTAAATAATATAAAAGATTATAATCATTTATAATAGTTATAAATAATAAACGAAAATAAAGACAATCAGCAAAATATTTAAAAATAAACATGAAATTGAAATAAAGACATATAAAATTAAGGTACAGTTCTATAGTATAGTATAATAAGTAAAGAATAATATTCAGGTAATGCTCCTTGCTATATTTCTGGCAACGCACTTCTGCTTCTTCCTTGTATCCTCAGAAATATCCATGTCTCTTCTAGTTGTACGGTAGATACTTAATTGCCGAGGCCCTGAATTTCCACCAATTTAAGCAGTGAGTAATATTTGTTTCTGGTTCCAGCCGAATTGATATAATGTCCGATTCATCATTTGGTGGTTCTACCTAAAAGACTTAAAAAATTAAAAGCTTAAAAATAATACAACTACAAAAAATACACTGATATATCATTTGATGGTTCTACCTAAGGGAAACAAAAATTAACGCTTATAAATAGTATGCCAAAAAAACTTTTCATCTAACAAGTTGCACACACTGACTACAATTGCTAAAATGATATTTTTTAACAAATAAATTCAAAGTATATTGATAAGAAGATACTTTCAATAAAAAAAAAACAAAAAAAAAACTGAACACTAAAAAATATATTGTTGATCCAATGCCAAAACCAAGATTGTGCCAATTTGTAGTTTTTAGGGTATAAATATTTAGGGTATAAAATTTGAAAACATACAACGAATCAATCTTGACAGGAGTATTATTTTTCCAATCACATTCAAGCTTTCGGTATTTAAAACATTTTATGGTCAACGTTAAAGAATTATTAAAGCTTTAGAAAATATACAATACAAGTTTGAAGAAAATAAATCTTACCTGGCCACCCACTTTCTCCCTGGGACGGACATACCTCTGGCCCGCCCTACCACCACGAGTGGAAGATTTTTTACCATCAAATTTATCATATTCACGTTTCCTTGCATATTGTACCCCATTTTTCTTAGATATATCTGAAAATTTTAAAATAAATTTAAATATAATTTCAGATTTAGTAACCTTAAGTGTTCTGGCTACTTGATGGGATCTCAAAAAATAACTGATCCATTTATTTATCCATCTTATCCATCAAGAAAACTATTTAAATCCTACAAATTTTCTTAAAAACGGATTTACAGCAATTACCACAAAAATCTGACATGCAAATAATATTCAAATTCATGAAAGCACATTTTGCTTAAACCTCTTCTCATTGATGAAAGTAAGGTTATATTTCAAGTTTTGTTGGGCTCCTTATAGAAACCATAACAAACCCAACAAAACTTAACATAACCTTACCTAGCTATACTGCCATCAACAAATGCAAATGACTGCACTGAAGGCTATAAAGATTGATGTTACTGTGAGCGTAGACCTAACCTTCAAAATATCAATGTTGCCATATATATATTAGAGATGTACTGATACTAGAAAAGAGGCTGATACTGATGCTTATTTTTTTAGGTGCCAATACTGATACTTTAATTAATATAATAAATACACAGTAAAAAGATAGAACATTTGTGTACTGCTAGGCAACTCAGGATTGCATTCCCTGTGTAACCAATACTTAGTCATTTCTTTCATATTTGGTTGTGCCCAAGTATATTTATTTTAGAAATTAAAATAGTATCTTTAAGGAATAATAAATGCAAATATAATATTAATAACTTTTTTGTTTGTGTTTATTCAAAAAATATTCCATTTCCATTTACCAGTAAGTATTAACAAAGAATAGCTACTAGCTTTTATGTTTTAACATGATTACAATTTAGAACATTAGAAATATAGAGACAGTAAGAAGCCACATCAGGGTTCTCACTGAAATTTTGAATTTGAACTCCCTGACCAAATCCGCAAATTTTGCCTGACCAGCGTGTCGTTTTTTTGGCATAATATAAAATTCTATTACATATGCGGCCTATTTTACTTCATCTCAATACATTAAATTTTTGAAAATTACTTTTAGCAAAATGTCATCATCATGGATGAATTTAAAAAAAAAAATTTTTTTTTAGTAATCGACCTATACCTACCCTATAGCCGTCCAATACACTCCATTTTTTATTTTGGTATTTAAAACCTTAAAAATTTAATGACCAGCATGTTCGTTATTTTTGGCATATAAAATTATCTATTAATCCATTATTGCAGCCTATTTACCATATTACCATTAAATTTATTGAAAATTTACTTTAGAAATGTTCATAAAACAGATGCGTGAATTTAACAAATATTTTTTTTTTAAAGTAATCGCCTATACCTTCCTCATAGCCGTCCAATACACTCCCTTTTTTATTTTTTCCAAAAGTAAGTTTTATTTATACAAAAAGAAAATAATATTAAAAGCTTACATTAATCGCCTAGGTGAATGATGACTATGTGATCACAAAAGTTTCTATAATGGGGAGATTTTTAGCGTAAGCTTTTTCTTCTCAGCATTCTGAATTTTTGATTTTATAGTGCCTTCTTCTGTCAAGCTTTCATTTTAAACATCTTTCTCTTTCTGAAAGGTTGTTGATCGGAATGAAGATTGAGCTCGTTCAAGTTTGTTAGCCTCTTTTTTGGTTGTTTGACTCTGAGATGTTCTTCCATATCTCCTATGGGAGGACTTAATTTAGAAACCAAGCTAAGTCCCATAGGAGCTTCAGAAATACTCTCCTATCGTTATAACACCATGCACTGTTCTTTGAGAATCAGATATGAAGACTTTAAAATTCTCCACTAAAATTGCTTTATTTCCACTAAAGTTGCTTTATTTAACGAAAACCGCTCTTCCACTGTCGCATTCCAATGCGAAAGCATATCAGTCCCAATTAAATATTTGCCACAATTCCGCATGCATTGATTCCCAGGTACTAGGCGTCAAACAAACTCATCAAGTCTTTGGCCAGACAATCAACCATCCAAAAATATTTTGAATTTAAATTCAGTATAATGAGCTTCACTGCAAATACATCTCTAGTGCTCTTTCTTTCTCAGCAACAGAATCTGTGATCGAATATTGGTTTACAATACAATGCCTCTAGCAATATATCAAATCTTTGTTTCCGGTCTGGCTGATGAAAAATTATATCAGATCCAATCGATTACACTCGTGAGTATGGATAGAAGTTGATGAGGTAATGAGATTTTAAGTGAACACACTTCATTAATTTTGTATTATAGAACACCATAACGAAAAGTTTTCATGATGGTTGATCCTGCTGTTTTGATTAAATTCAAATTGGGTTTTCTCTCTTGAATGGGAAACTACGCGCTTTTGTGTTCCCCATGTTGTATAAATCAAAGTTCTTTTAACATACTTTACAGTATGCCTTAACAAGGTTCAGTTTGACGTCAAACCACTGGTCGTTAAATTTAGTTTTTTTTGGTTTAAGTCTTTTTAGAGCAAAAATCCAAAATCACTTCGTCAAAAGTATAAATCACTAAAAAGAAAGATATAAACATTAATCATAAGTCATACAGTCAAAAACACATCCATATACCAATCACCTTCAATCAGAAGGATGAACTTGGAACAACCTCTATGGACAGAATAGAAAGAAAAGTAGGTAAAGTAACTAAAATAGAAGAAACCAGATAGAAGTAGTTTAGGAAGTCTTCCCTTGCCCAATCCCCTTTTTTCATTCACCTATCAAATACATCTCTCATTCCACAATTATACAGTAAAGGAAAAAAAATTTATAAAATATGTAACTTATGGATCATTTATCATGTTTTGAAATTTTAAAATTTCCCTGACTTTCAGCATATCTTAAATATTTAATAAATTATTAAATAGTTTTTCTGTATTTAACTACAGTCTTAAACAATTGTTATAATTAACATTTATGTGATAATTTAAATTAAATAAGTTACATAATTCCTAACCTATAAACCTTAAATATTTAACATAACTTTTTCATATAGCCTTAGACTAGCATTAATCCTTCCTTATAATTTTTATATCCTGGCTAGGCTAAGCTAAATTTAGGCTTGTGTTAAATTTTTTAACTGTTTAAAAGATGTAATGTATATTTATTTTTGAGCCTTTTAGAGATATTTTAAACTGTCAAAAATAAAAAATACTGTACAATGTAAAGATAATATAATTTAAAGTTGTATGCTCTGCTGTCGAATAGTCTGGGGAACCTGTAAGAGGTGAAATTGTGTTGTTTGCTCACTGGCGCTCACTTTGGCTTGGACTTACTTTAACTGAACCGGAGTTCAGTTTCTGTGACAAAATATGAAGTATTTGATTCGAGAAACGGAGGAAGTGTGTAGAAAAAGATGCCGGAGGCGATGGAGGGAGCGCGATATAGCGGTAAGACAGGAATAGTGATTCTCTAGCAGCGATACTGCGAGTGGAACAAGAATAACGTGGTGCTTATAGTCCGCAGATGACCTATAGAGTTGTAGAATCTACAGAAATAATAATTTAAAAATGAGGATCTCGAAAGTCAGCTCAGCCTGCAACCTGCAGTAACAGCTTCGACAAAGGGGATCAGAGAGTAAAAGTTGAATTTCTAAAGGAAAGAACCACGATAAAATTTGCTCCTGATTGGCAGACTCTATGATAAAAAAAAAACCGCAAATAACCCACTAGATAGTCTTTCAAATATCAGATAAAGAAACGAATTGAGAGTATGTTATCACCAGGTGCCAGAGTGAGCTGATATGTGTATAGGATAAATAGAGTGACTTCTACAAACTCCTTGATAAAGATGTAGTTGAATGCAGTGGATACAAATATATAGGCATAAAGGCCAAAGAATAGAAAATTTTATAGGAATTGATTCAGAAGATGAAAGTAGTGCAACAGAAGGTTGGCCATGATTTTCTGGAATTTACCTTAGTTAGGTTTGCAGGCGGAACTCGGAATGTAGGGCTTATAGGTGTAAAAATGAAGGGTAGGAAAATATGTTTTATCAAAGAAAATATACTTTTTTATTTTGTGGAGAGAATTTCTGATAAAGATCTTTTGGCAGAGTAGATGTCACTTGCAGTCGTAAAGGTTTGGGCTTCAGTTACCAGTCCTTGAGAACTGTTTTGCAAAAAAACTTAATCTGGATACAAATAATACAATGGTAACTGTAATAGTGGGCTAATAAATAAAGCTATGTTTACAGGTTCAATTAATGATGATAGCAATAAAAAATAACAGCATTTCGATATCAAAATAGAAATAAAAAAGATGAGCTTAGATTTAATAATACCATAAATGAGAATCTAGACCAGCGATTTACATGTATTGAGCATGGTTAATGAAGAATTATATGAAAAATGAAATAGAGGATATTCACTTTTATTATACTAGCGTAGAGAAAGGGTGGTGGTGTGGACTTTGTTAAAATCAATTATCAATTCTGTACAATGACTGCTAAAATTAAAAGGTGTGGAGATAATCCCTTATATAACAATAAACATATTAGAATGTCATTCTTAATAGACCTCCTGGACAAGTCAAGAATTAATGCAGAAAATTGTGAAAGAAATTGCAAGACAAGCAATGCATCAGCATAAGAAAAGGTATAGTGATTTTAATTTTCGTGGCATTCAATGGTATTTCCTGTCTAATATGGACCATAGTAGTTCTGCAATCATAAATTTACACTAGATAACTTTTTGAACCCAGATGGTCCAAGAACCCACAAGGTACGAGGCGCTGTTAGACTTAATTTAACTAACGATGAAAGTATGGGTGGATGAAGTTAGAGTTTGAGGAAGAATTTAGACTTCAGTGACCAATATAATACAGATTAGATTATATGAATGTGAATACTCTGGGCCCAAATTGCAAAGTTAATAAGGAAAGCATCATAGAATCCTTCCAGCGATTTTTTACAAAATTTCGAGACATGCTTAATACAGATAAAGAGTTTAAAGACCACAACTTTTATCATGTGGGAACATTTTGAAATATATTTAATCAGTATGTTTAAAGATAAACCCATTAGGGTGGCGAAGTTATTAACTCTCTCAATAAAAGAAATTTAAAATTAATGAAAAAGGCTTGGAACGTTCACAGGTTTCAAATTTTTATAATTATAGATTATTACATAATATTCAAAGATTGGAGATGTTCTGAGCCATCAATAACAAAGGCAATGGGTGGCAGAAATTAATTAGTGGGTCTGGGACCACAGCTTGTGAAGTTTTTAGCTTTTTTATAAAAATTTCAAAGTAAGAATAGGAACAATTGCCATTAAATTGATGAACAATTTAGTGATTCAATAAAGGCGTTGGCAACATTTCAATGCTTATTTGGCTCAGTGTTTACTGAGGAAAGATTAGATAATATTTGGCAGACTAAATCCTTTTCTGTAATGTATGTAACAGAACGCCTTTACAGATTTCGGACGTTTGATATCACAAGTATAACAACTTAGAATCAAATAAAAAATTACAACTGCCGTTCCGATGTATATATTGGTAAAATTCTGAAAGTATCAGCATTGCAATTGCTCAACGTATTTGATTTTTAAGCGATCTATAATGTTTTTGCCATATGAAATGAGTGTCGGCATTTTTGATTTTCCTATCTGCCAGAAAGGTAGGTAAAGGAAGATTTGGGAAATTATAGGCCAGTTACTTAAACATCTCTGGTGGTAAAGGTTCTGAAAAGTTACTGAAGTCATATAGAGAAATATTAGAAGATAACAAGGGTATTGTATGACTCCGGAGGGGTTCAGAAAGGAGGTCATGTCAGACAAACCTTTAGAATTATGAAATACATTACTGATCAATGACCGATGAGATCCAGTTATATATATTTAGGACTTTTAGCAAAGCTTTTGATAAAGTTCCCGCATAAGGATGAGAAAAAGTTATTGCATTTTGGTTTGGTGGAGTGGTACATGTTTGATTTTAAAGAGTGTTGCGAAATAGAAAACCAGTGTGTACAAGTAAATGGCAATAAATCATCATGGGAAATAGTGAGAGTGGTGTTCCACAGGGTTCATGCTGGGGCCATTATTGTTCATCATATATATAATGATTTAGACCAGGTTTCTAAGTTTCAGATGATACCAAAGTGCCTCCACAGTTAGGAATATAGTGAAGGAATGTATATAAAGAGTTCAAAATGAATCTGATAAACTTCTTGGGGTGCAGATTAGTGGCTAAATTAATTTTAATAGTAAAAGTGAAAGGTCTCACCTAGTCTTTAAATAAAAGTTTTAACTACAAATATGAATGGGGATTGCTTGAGTCTGTGGACCAAAGAAAGATTTAGGTGTGATTAATAAGCAGTAATTTGAAAGTACTAAGCAGTGTTTGGAAGCAAGGAATAAATGCCTATAAGATGCTGGCATAATTAAACGCAATGTTGTTTTACAAGAACAAGAATATAATAAACTGTATATACGCTTGTTAGGCCTAGTAATAGAGTATTGTCACAAGTTTGGCCCCTATTTAAAGAAAGACTTAGATTTGCTAAAAGATGCAACATAGGGCAACAAGGATAATTTCTGGTTTGAGGGTAAGAGCTATGAGAGAGGCTGAAAGATATAGGAATGTTTTTCTGTAGAAAGGCCGTTTTCTCAGAGGGGACATGATACAATACAAATTTTACAAATATTTACATCTTATTTGATAATACAAGAGCCAATAATTTTTTCATAAGTAGCAATAGAGCATGGATGGTGACCAGGGGCAAATAAAAATTAAGAAGGAAATCATAGCATCTTGATATAAAAAGCAGCATTGCATATAGGTTGTCTAAATTTTTGGAATAGTCCTGCCACAGGCAGTTGTTGATTGAGACATCGATTGCAACATTTACGAAAAGGGTGGTATGCATAATATATTAACGAGCCAAATTGGCGATTTTAGTTACGTATTATTAAGTAGAACGCATGCATGACCATAAACTTAGTTAATTAAGTGCATGTGGATGGTTTGGGTATGCAATATATATAATATCGTTATTTTGACTAAGCCCAATTGGTGGGAATTTAGTTACAGTAAATTTTGAACAAGCCCTAGGTGCTTTGGTGATTTGCTGAGCATGTTGTAGTGGCTTGACTGGACAGTCTCGTACAGGCCCATGTGGCTTCTTACCGTCTCTATATTCTTTATGTCTTAAGTTAAGTCAGTTTTTATAAATTAATTTAGCATGGAAAACGCCTCAGTTCTCTTGAATCTGAAGATTTTGTTACGTGAGATTTACTGTATATCTGGTGATTACAGGTTTATTGGTTATTAAATATATTTTCTTTGTTTAACTATTTTAATACTATTTAATTTTGTGATAATTTAAAATAAATTAAATTTACCAGAGCATAGGCTAGAGTTTAAGAGAGTAATCGGAAAGTAATTAAGTCATTTGGATTATTAATAGATTTTCTGTATAAAATTACAGTCTTTACAATAATTGCTAATTATTATTTAAGTTGTTGCTAATTTAATTTAAATTAAGTTTCCCCAGTCACAGACTACTAAAGTTAGTCCTACCTATAATTTTTATTTATCCCTGGCCTAGGCTAAGCTAGATATAATTTTTATTTAAATTTTTGTTTTAAAGAATTATTTTCTTTTGTAAGCTTTAGCGATATTTAATAAACCATATTGTAATACATATTAGGTAAAGTTAGTAAGTGATAATAATTAAAGTTGTATAAACAATCAATTCAAATAATGATAGAAGTGAATATGTGTATTTGCCCTGTTATGTTTTGAATGCAGAGAAGGTGTTGTTAAGGAAGGATTAAGACTGAGTGACAAATATGAATTAATTGAAAGAATTTGTATTGAGTTGAGAAAGAGTGAAGTTGTTAAGAAAAGTATAGTAAGATGCGAGATGTGAGCGGGATATAGGGGACTGGGTAGAGTTCAGGAATAGTGGTTCACTATCCGGCAAGATAGGACTAGAGAGGTAGAGAAACTACGTGCGATAAATGGCTAGCTTTTGAATGATCTCTGTACCTTCCTTCTGTTGGAACTGACGCCGTGTCAGCACGTGAGTGTTACGAACAGAGTTGTACGACATAGTTACGAAAAATAATAATGGTTACTTTGAACTAGAGTTTTCGAGATCCTCCAATGCTTTAAAATTATTTATTTCCTGAATATTATCTACTCAACTATCGATCAATCTCAGTCCTGCGTAATCTCCACTACGTTAATGAATCATCTTCCCCTCTCAATCGTTTCCGCCGGTGTCACGACTCACAAGTTAACAGTGCCTTGCTCCCCGAAGTCCCTAATACGCTCCCTCCTCGCCACCCTAACTAAACTTTTTCTAACCCTTCCTCCTTTCTCAACTCAAATACAAATCTTTCAATCTTCATATTGTCACCGTCTTTCAATTCTTCTTTAACTAAAACATTTTCTGCGATTCCCAAAAAAAAAACAATACCCAAGGGGGGCAATATTCAACACTTCTCACAGTCCCAAAGTTATCACACAGAGCATACATATTTAAATTCTCGTCTTTAACCAATTAACTAATGTTGGGTAATCACGTAACGGATTATACAAAATAGAGTGGTGCTCTAAATATAATTGCGCTAAAAGCTGCATAATATAATGCTAAAATAAAGGCAATGATTTATAACGGAAAATGCTTAAAATGAACATTTATAGTCAGTACCAGGCCAGGGTATAGATAAAAGATCTAAAATGATTAGTGGATAACTTCACATACTTATTATAGGTACTATTGTTCATAGGGAAACATAAATATTAAATTAATTACATAGGACAAACAATATCCGAGATTAATATTATCGCACAGAGCATGTCTGCCAGTAGTGAGTTGATACCAAGCCGATTTGGTTAAAAAGTATATGGATGAGTCCATTTATGTATCCCAAGAGATATTGATTTCTACAAATATTTCCTGATGAACTCACTAATCACAAGTGGCTGATTCGTGCACTGTTGTCATGCTGTATTACCACATGATATAGGACTAAGAAGTCAGAAGAATTATCTATTGCAGCCTATTTTGGACTGGGTACAGCTATTAATATATTATTTTGAATAATATCCACAAGCCATAAAAGTTGAAGTCAAGGGTTGCATTATAATTCAAGATATTACTGGCATCTCTAATTACCTGACGTATTTATAGGTTGCAGGATCAGGAATACAATAGGGGTGAAGTATCACCGGAGATGCTTTACACGCAGGGTATAAAATGAAAGGGTTAGAAAGTTATACATGTGTTTTCAGAAATCCAATATTTCTAAGCTTTTTTTTGAGGGATTGTTGTGTGAGCAGAACTTAGCGCTGGATAATAGACTCTCTTACTTCTGGACAGCACGATGGATGTCTGCGCCTATTGACCAGTCAGTATTGAGTAAGGCGTAAGATTTAGGAGTTATACTTAAAACTTTGACATTGACACGCGTAGTTGTGAAACAATTAGAGACTGTAAACTAAGTCAATAAAAAACTCAGGTGAAAGGTGGGATTGGGTATGGTGCGGCGAACTGAAACGTTTCGATACAACGAAATGTCTGAAATCAGAGCTAGGATGATTCAGTTACATGATCATGAATATCTCCTTGGCTTGAGATGTGTGGTGACTAACGATTCTTTAATTTTTGTTTTCTTGTTCATGTGTTGTATGAGCTCCACTTACTTATACAAGTCCTGAAATTCATAACAAGAATATTTTATCATCATAACTGATAGAAAACCGATATCGAACCGCGAACCTTCTTCAATGTGTGCCCATCGCTCAAAACACACAGCTAACTCTGTGGCGATTCTTCAAAAGTTTACCAACTTATTAACTGAAATGCTATCTTTTATATCAAGATGACATGCTTTTTCTTTCCTTTTCTTTGGGAATCAAATAATCCATAGTAATCACATCCCTAAAATTGAAAAATTCTCAGAACAACACATTGAATGGTTCTGTCTAAATCTATAAAAAATGGACTGTTATACACATAAATGCTGCAATATGCCTGTAGGATATTCACAAAGATACTGATAACTCCTATACATTACACTAGTGACGAATGATAGACACTTTATTTCAGCATCAGCCTAAATACTTCAGAAGACGAAATCAATTTCCTTCGCCCCCTTAGTACCTGCAAGAACTTAGCATATGTAGAACTCTTTTGTTCGCGAATATGGAAATAGACGGATATTCAACTTAATGTAGCATTATACCCAGCGTAGAGGAAAGAAATGTGGTGGTGTGGCGCTTTAATGATTTATATCCATACATGAGCAAGTGAGTCCAACTCCTGTCTTATATACGAACTTTTAAAACTAATCCAATTGAATACTTTCGATATACATGGTCGGTAGACTAATACCCTGATTGCTTCTATAATAAAAACATTTAAGAGTTTAAAACTAACAAATTGACGTCAAATTGAATTTGAAATCAAATGAGGAATTGATTTAGAGGATTATGAAAAAAGAAATGGAGTATTAGACAGATAGATTGACAACGGATTGTGATAAGACTCGGCTATATTTTTCCTCTTCTCAGTTACTCCATCTATATAAGTGTTGTCATCCGCCCTTGTATGGAGTAGTGATCTTATTTTTAAACAGTGTAAGGGAATTATAATAGTGGTGTCAGTCGTTATTGGAAAAGGAAAAGTGAGTGATTGATAAGAATTGTGGAAACACTAATTAATTATTAATTATGTACTATACTGGATTAATAAAAGTGAAACAACAGAGATATCCTGCCCTTTATGAACTCATGGGAATTGGGATATCTAATTAATTATTGTTTATGTACTATACTGGATTAATAAAAGGGAAACAACAGAGATATCCTGCCCCTTATGAACTCATGGGAATTGGGATATAGAGTATTAACTTTGATAACTTATAATATATGTAATATATAAAATAAACAAATATATAATCCTATACAAATAGTTACTAAACTGTAACTAATATCAGAAAGAATATTTTTAATTCATCCCATCACTCGCAACACAGGAAGCCACAACATTTGAAGTGTGAGTGTTTTGTCAGTTTTTGTAGTGTTTTGTTGAACTATTCTTTGCTATCGCTGTTGTATTTTCATCAGTGGGTAGCAGAGTGTAGTTCCGAGAGAACAGACCTCTGGTGAATTGAAAGGTGGTGGTGTGGATTGTGTAGAGAGATCATCAGGTGTTTATGTTGTCTAAGTTTGTGGCTTATTTATTGGTAAATTATGGGGGGAAATGGTGCAAATGGAGGTAATGGTGAGGATAAGAGTAAGGTGAAACAGAGGGTTGAAGTTGTAGAGAGACGAGTTTGACAGGTGTGTCCTGAGTTTAATGGAGAAGTAAATATAGAGGTGAATGAGTTATGGAAGGAAAGAGTAAAATTATGGTATGATGTGTGTGGTGAGGAATATGAGAAACCTGCAGGTGAGATTTTGTTAAGTCTGGGGAAAAAAGCTTTTGAATGTGTATATGGGATAGAATGGAAGTCGTTGGAGAAGAGGGAATGGATGCCATTTTTGAAAGATTGAATGAGAAGTATGCAAAAGAGAAGAAGAGACATATGACAGGTTGTGTGAATATTTTTATATAAAGAGAAAAAGTGATGGGACAATGAGGGAATATGTAAATAGGTATGAGTTAATAGAGCAAAAGTGTAAGGTTGTTGGAAAAGTGGACCTAGGTATTGATATGAAATGTGTGCATCTTTTGGAGGGAGCAAATATCGGTGTGAATCAAAGGCAAATGGTACTTGCATATTGTGGTAAAGAAGAGTGGGTGTTTAGGACATTTAGGAATGCATTGGAGAACATTTGTGAGGGTTTTTTGGAAAAGGTGATCACGAGGAGTGAATGTGGATATGAAGAGGAGCAAGTGCTGGGTATTCTAGTCAAAGGAGTAGAGAAGTGATGGCCCAGTATTTGTGAGGGAAGATGGTATGGATGAAAAGTTGCAAGCTAAGAGTAATGCCTTTTGGTAATATAAGAAAGTGTTCATTTGTAGCCAAGTTCCATTTTGCTTATAAATGTCCAAGAAATCCTGATAAATGAGGGAAGGATAAAGAGGTAAACAGTACAACAGAAGGTGGTAGTCGATAGGAGAAAATAGAGAGACAAAGGGGTAGGGGATATTATATAGGGCTTGGGGGGAGTAAATAGAGTGGACAGTTTAGTGGGTAGAGATCAAACAAGATGGTAAAGGTGGGAGGATAACATAAGAAGATGTAGGCAGGGATAACAGTGGTACTGAGGAAAAAGAAGGGCATATTTAGGATTGAGAATAAGTGAATGAGGACCTGTTTAATATGGACTACGGAAAGGATAATGGTAGATATAGGAGAGTGGGATAGGTTTGAACCTTAAAAGATGCGATTTCTGTAGGGCAGATAAACATTTATGGAAATATTGTGATGTGTATGAGGTATCAGTGTAGGTGGTTAGGGTGTGAAAAGGGTTGATGATGAAGATAGGAATAAAATGGGGGTAAATAGAGGGAAGCACTTAGTTAACTATAAGGGAAGATAAATTTAAACAATTTTCTTTTTATTTACTTCAATAATCGAATCGTTGAACATTGGGCATAAAAAAAATCGAACAAAATTATATTGATAATCCGATATTGATCTGATACACATTTTTTCAAATGTTTTCAGCCCTACATGAACGAAATAAAGCCAAAAAGTTATATTTTTAGTAGCGTTATTTTTTGTATTTTTAGTGAAAATATGTATTTAAAATATAACTGAATCAATAAAAAAAAAGCTACAAAGAATTTTTTAAAACTTTTTGCAAATTAGAAGTTCATATTTTTTTTACAATAGTTACGTAAATCGTTGTCACCTTAGCAACAATTACCAAAATATTAATGCAATCGAAATAAAAAATCTGGGTAATAGTTTTGCTGAGGTGAATAAACTTTATGTAACTGTTGTATTAAAACTATAAACTTTAAATTCCGAGAAGTGGTAATCAAAAAATTCTTCGAAGTTTTTTTTACCGATTAGCGTATATTATAAATGCATATATTTAATAAACATGAAAAATTACGCTCTGGAAAAAAAGTTGACTAATTTCTGCATTTTTTTTAGAGATAACACTATCGATATTTGTTTCTGATATTTTCTGATTATTTAAATATCAATAAAAATAATTTTATTTCAATAATTTTTTTATGATTATCAACGATTCAATTGAACCATAGTATATTTATACTGATTGAATATTCCAAACGTAGTTAACTAAATAAAAAATAAAGATTTGTTAAATAATTATTTTTCGTCTGATAGAATATAAATAAATTAAATAATGCTCTAAAGAGAGAGAGAGAGAGAGAGAGAGAGAGAGAGAGAGAGAGAGAGAGAGAGAGAGAGAGAGAGAGAGAAGAGAGAGAGAAGAGAGAGAGAGAGAGAGAGAGAGAGAGAGAGAGAGAGAGAAGAGAGAGAGAGAGAGAGAGAGAGAGAGAGAGAGAGAGAGAGAGAGAGAGAGAGAGAGAGAAGAGAGAGAGAGAGGAAGGAGAAGAGAGAGAAAGAGAGAGAGAGAGAGAGAGAGAGAGAGAGAGAGAGAGAAGAGAGAGAGAGAGAGAGAGAGAGAGAGGACGTAGAGAAAAAGATTTAGAGAGAGAGAGAGAGAGAGAGAGAGAGAGAGAGAGAGAGAGAGAGAGAGAGAGAGAGAGAGAGAGAGAGAAGAGAGAGAGAGAGAGAGAGAGAGAGAGAGAGAGAGAGAGAGAGAGAGAGAGAGAGAGAGAGAGAGAGAGAGAGAAGAGAGAGAGAGAGAGAGAGAGAGGAGAGAGAAGAGAGAGAGAAGAGAGAGAGAGAGAGAGAGAGAGCTTGATGCATGTAGAGAAAAAGATTTTGAGAGAGAGAGAGCGCTAGATACAGGTAGCTAAGGCGTATAGTGTAATATATATATAGTATATATATATATATATATATATTAATATATATATACTATATATATATATATATATATATATATATATATATATATAGTATAGTAATATATATATATATATATATATATTATATATATATATATATATATATATATTATAATACTATATATAAGTATAATATATATATATATATATAATATATATATTATATATATATATATATTATTAGGGATGTACGATACCAGAAAAGAGGCCGAAAGGCTGATACGATACCGATACTCTAGTTTTTTAGGTACCGATCGGCATAGCTATTAATTTATATATAATAAATACACAGTAATAAGATAGGAAACATTTGTGCAACTGCTCGGCAACTCAGATTGCATTATATTTTATAGTTGGGGTTTGTGCCAAGTATATTATTGTTTATAAATTAAAATAGTACCTTTAAGAATAATAATTGCAAATATAGTATTAATAACTTTTTATGTTAGTGTTTATTTAAAAAAGATTTCGCATGTTCTATTTTCAAGTAAGTATTAACAAGGTTTAGCTACTAGCTTTTTATGTTTTAACATGATTACAAATTTAGCAGAGATCTTTAACTAGTCTAAAGAATAAAGAATAAAAATAATGAAAGAAGAGAACCTCAATTAATAGCCGAAAAGTTAAAATAAAAAAAACACTATTACTCAAACATGACATAAATAAATACTCCTTAAGATAGATATATTCAATACTCAAATTAAAAATTCACAAAATTGTGATGCAAAAATATATAAGCTTTCCACTAGTATCTGTTAGAGAGACTGTTCTTTTTTGGGTGTTTACATTCTACCTACACTATAAATACGCTCTCTCTAGACTGATGAGGAAGGTGCTGATAATTATTTTGCCTGCAAGCACTGATGATAATGAAAACCTTGGCCCATTTTCATGCCACCGGCATGAAGGATTCTCTTCTGTAGGCCAGGGTTGTGGAGTCGGTTCGTAGAACCTCATCTTCTCTTTCACAGACTGCAAATTTGAATTATCTTTGCTCTTGAGTTGACTGTCTCTTCAGTTTTTAACAAGAGGTTCCGTGTGATTCCTTTGAAGGTGAATATGTCAATGCAATTTGGCCATGAACTTATCAAAGTCTAACATATCCAAATCCGTCACTTTCAGTAGGTTTACTTTGCTGAAAGCCACATGCGTCACTATCCAGTGCTGTGCCAGGGGTTTGCAGATAAGGCGGCTTCATTTTCTTTGTCTCTTTTTTTTTTTTTGTCAAGCGAACAAGCTCTCGGTTAGGCTATTTAAATGCATTCTAGAAGTGGTTCACCGTCGGAGGTGCATTTTGTGGTGTTTCAGCTAGCTTAAGGAATTCCTTATTGAACCTTTTATTTAAATTTATTTTTTTACAGTGTCAACCGGCGTTATGGGCAGAACCCTATTCAAGAGTGGGTGTTGAACGCCTCAAAAAATCCTAATCTAACGCAAATTACGCAGATGGCACAGGACGCAGGCTTTAAGTGAGGGAAATTAAATTGAGTAGGAAATCACAGATATGAAGAGAATGTCCACAGAACAGAAGGTGGCAAGGAAAGTAAGGAAGCACCGCAGCAACCATTCAGCAACATACAACACAAAACTCAAACTCATGTGCCGACACACAGCAACCTTGTGGCACGAGGGCGTCGTAAAGGTGTGGTAAGCGAGTGGATAGTTCCCTCGAGGCCTCTACAGTATCTATAGAAAAGGATAAATGCCACCAACATCGCTCCGCATAATATAAAGGTCAAGTGAACTAGAAAGTACAGGACAGTTTATAAGTCCTTTGGCCTTTGACTCGACCCTATCCAAAAGCCGGATGAAACCAGAGCCCCCCCCCAGATATGAGAACAGTACTCCATACAAGGGCGGATGAGACCCTTGTATAGCTGGAGTAACTGAGAAGAGGAAAAAAAGTCTCGCAGTCTAAAAAACTCCCAGTTTCTTTGAGGGCGCCCTAGCAACCACTGTGAATTGAGGGGTTTCAAAGACATTTTTTTTATGTTATGGCCAATGATGTTTATATTGTCAACAGGAGAGTGACGAGAGAACCGTCGAAAAGAGATAGAAAAGTTAAGTTTCTTAGCTATTTCATTTGAGAAGTTGGGGTTTAATTGTTTGCTGTAGCCTTGAGACGACCCCAACCTCTGAAAATTCTAATCAGATCAGCGAAGAATAAACGGAATTAAGGACAGAGCAATGTCTAGAAGTAAAGAGGGAGCATAATTGATTATGAGTTGAAGAATGAAGGGTCAAGTCACCGACATATGAGTGGAATAGAGTTAGATGTGCAGGTGAAAGATCATGATTGAAAAGCAGGAATAAGTAGGAGATAAAACAGAACCCTGAGGAAGCACCACTATTGACAGAAAAGAAGAAGTCACCCCAATCAACAACAGCCGACATTGAGCGATTTGAAAGAAAGCTAGACATAAGTAAGTCAAAGAGAAGAAGGAAACCAAAGGAGGAGCTTGGATTAGTCAGTGAACGCTCGTGCATATCCGGTCAAATGCTTTGGATATGTAAGCGCCACCACGCATGTCTTCCTGTAGTTCCTAAAGGCGGAAAACAATAAATCTTTAAATAGGAAAGTATACTGCCAGTAGATCTCGAGCACCGAAAGCCGTCACTGTAACGAAAGAAGGGAAAGAATTCCAGATTGATCTAAGAGTGAGAGTTTTGAGAAGGGTTCAAAGATCATAGAAAGAATACAAGTTAGAGCTATAGGCGATAGTTAGAAGGATCAGAGCAGCATAATTTCTTTTCGGAATAGGTTGGACATAGGCGCGCTTCCAACACTGAGGGAAAGTGCTATAATTGAGGCATAGAGAATATAGTTGAACGAGGTGGGGTCAGCAACGGAAGCAACTTCCTCAAAACTCGGAGAGGAATGCAATCTGGGCCCAGTATCCCGCCCTTTCCTAAACGTTCTGAGATTTCAGGAGCTGCATGCACACGATCAAGATGAAATGACAGGTAAAGGCATAGGACAGCTGAAGAGAAGGAGGAGAAGAGGAATACCTAGAACTCGTCCAGGGTTGATTAGAGAAAATAGGAGCCAAAGAAGATGATGGCTTTCAGTTGAGTATTAACTAACAGAATCTATCAGAGCGAATAAGAGGTAAGGAAGGATGATTAACAGAAGTTGTTAGAGATTTTTGGCAAGAGGCCAGACGAGATTTGTCAGTAGGAAGAACCAAGGAAGGTTCAGGCTTGCAATCTTCGTTAATGAAAGTCGCTTTGCTTTCGTCGAAGAGTATCCCTGCAGACGATTTTCTAGCTGAATGAAAATTGCAAGAGTGATAGGAGAATGAGAAATTTTTCCAACACCCGATAAGCATTGTCTCCAGCCTGAAGGGCCAGGGAACAAGCACGATCGAACATGGATTTGAGGAGAAAAAGAGATTTAGTCCAAGAAGTGAATGAAACCTGCCATGCCAGATAACAATTTACATTCCCCTTTTATCGGCAGAATCGAAGCGTCTTAAAGTCAACAGCAGTCACTTAATATAGTTAGCGAGAAGCAAACGCATGCCCCTAATCGGCCCGATCACAGTGCCAGAAAAACGCGCATAGGGCAGGATGGAAATGTTTGGAGAGAAGTATTAAATTAAGTGATATAAGGTTGTGTCAGATTTACCGACCAATAGAGCGAAGGTGGTGTATTTTTATAGAGAGAAGGACTAGGGTGAAGCATAAGTCAAAGTGTGTTCAAGAATTGTTGGGACGATCCGGGAATGGGTGTAGGTTATTTAATCAGTTTGTCCCAGTTCGTTGAGAATACTGAATGATTCGGTCTTCCTCCCAATTAAATCAGTAACGAGAGGAAATCAACAATTCAGTTTTTTCTGTACATTGAAATCCCCTAAAAGAAAGTAGCCCTCAGTGAAATTTGGATTAGAGATATAGACGGGTCTCGGTGAGAAGTAGTCAAGTATACATCAAAAAAGGCAGTGAAAATCCTGTTCTGTTAGGAGAACAGTAGCAGAAGCATAAGAATACTGTGGTAGTAGAAAGGAAGAAAGATTTTAAAGCCACAGAACATAAGTTAGGAGAATTCGAGATTCTGGACGTGTCTTATATTAATGTTTATAGTTTACATGCACAAATATCCACCCTTCAAACCAAACGCAAAATTAAATATAAAATAAGTAAATAGTTTGATATATTAAACGAGTTGAAGGATGAATTCTTAGCCATCGCTGGCTCTCAGACAAGAGCATAAAATTAAGTTTAGAGTTGGAGAGTACGTATCCCATGATGCAGGAGTTAGGTGCAAGCCCTTAGATCTTTGGGAAAGTCAAAAGAAGCCACGCTGTGCAAATCTGCTATCATACACGCAACACGAAAATCACAAAAAAAACAACAATAAAAACGACAACAAATAGACAAAATCCAAAGGAAAAATGAGGAAATTCATCAAACGCTAAAACCTAATTTAAAACGTAATACCCTATTTTACAGGCAAATATCTTAAAATATGAATCATTCCAGAAAGTTAAATTGGCAACTCCAGCACTCAAATGCTCTCTCCAAATTATCGGTTGAAAAAAAAAAAAAAAAAAAACTATTTGATCAACAACAAAAGTTTTATAATTATGTATTATTAATATATAATGACTGTTCAAATAGGTAAATTTTAGGCTAAAGACCAAGTTGGAGAAACGCTGAAAATCTAAGTTAAAAAGAAATCGAGGGAAAAAAAACATAACTTGGTACTTAGCTATCTATATAGAACTAGATTTATTATTGAATCTAAAAGATTCTCATAATTTTTTCACCCAAGAATAAAGAAGTATCGGCTAAATATCGGCCATTTTAACCGATACGCCGATACCCATCAAAAATGGCCGATACTACCGATAACAAACTATCGTTAAATCTAATATAGTATATATATATATATAATATATTATATATATATATATATATAATATATATATATATATTATATATTAGTATATATAGTATATATATATATAAATATATATATATATATATATATCATATATATATATTTGAGTTCCACTTTGGCTCAGTGGGTTGGGTTGAGTGTTTCTGGCTCACTTAAACAGAATTCCCCTCTCAATTGGGTTCGAGTTCTCGTTCCGGTCCACATAACGGAAACAAAAAATTTTGTCGTTAGTAGATTTTCTTGCAATATTTACGTATTGCAGTTTACGGCATATGTGTCGTTACACTATCTCAAATAAAACACAACATCACAACCATAGCCACACATACAACAGTACCAGTCTATTCCACAAACAAATCATTCTTCTTCATCTCTCGCATTGGAAAATGCGGCGTACTTAGGATGGCGAACCCCACGACCTTAAACAGGCAAGCATTCCGACTCATGTCACGCTGAAGCAGGGCCTGCTATATTGGAAAATATTCTACACCTTCCACTTGGTCAGAAACGCATACATCCTTCCCTGTACCATTTACCTCGGAATTAAGAGGCTATGTGGTAATAATATATATATATATAGTATATATGATATATATATATATATATATATATAATATAAGTATATATATATATAATAATATATTATATATATATAGTATACTATATATTAAGTGAAATTGCATAAAATAAAATCTACAATAACTTTTCAAAGACTTTATTTAGAATAAAAGTTCCATAAATATATGTAGAATCTAAAATCACTCGCCTTTTTAATATTTTTTTTTCATTTATTAATTTGAAAATATTTATTTTCCCATATAGGAGGGCCTTGAGCCGATTGGTGAAGTGGGCCCATGTCCACCGGGAGGCTCGAGGAGACCCAACTCCAGCCATCTTGCTGTTTACCTAGGTATTCAATTTAGTTAAAGAAATACTATACGTGTAAAAGGAAGTAAATTTTTTTCTTTTTTTTACTAAAGAATACCAATTAAGGGTACCGCAAGAGATGGCAGAGTCGGGTCTCTTGGCCTCACCGGTGGAATGAACAGGCCCTCTTTTCTCCTCGCCGTCGCTTGAAGCCCCCTAAATGGTTAATAAAATAGAAAAAATCTAAAATAATTAAAGATAAAATCAAAAAAAAAAAAATTTAAATATAGGGTGATTTTTTAGGTTCTACATATATTTATAAAACTTTTATTCTAAATAAAGTTTCTTTGAATAATTTGATATAATTAGATGTGCACCTTTCTTTATAAATTAGATATTAATTCTATACAAATATATTTAAAATATAGTTTATATAATATTAATATATATACTATATATTATATTATATATATATATATAACCGTAAAATGGGGCAATTCGGTCCAAAATCAGGGGTACTCAAAATGCTAAGGTTTTATGGAGACATTTTTATTTTATTTTCGAAAAAAAAAAATTTTAATATGTTAATCTGATGCTAAAAATAGAAAGGAAGTATTCACGTTTTTTCACATATGATATATAGGATTAATGTTGAGAAGCCGATAAGTAACATGGACCGAATTGCCCCACGATTTTTTTTTTTTGGGGGGGGGGGGAGCAATCCGGTCCACTTTAATTTTCACATCCCTAATATCCTCATTAAAAGTGCTTTTATTTAAATAAACTTAATGATAAGTCAAGGTTTTCATTTTTAAACATAGATGGTAATACATATAATATGTTTTAAAGAAATTGGGGTTTCGAAAACGTAACATAAAATGTTAGCAATTTGCCGTCGGTTTTTTGTCAAACTGCAAAAATCGTAAAAAAATGTCAACTGAAATGTTATTAGGGATTTTCCTTAATTTTAAGTTGCTAATTCTTTTTTATTCTATATTATACAGAATTAAGGAAATTCTTTACGTTTGGTGAGCGTTTTTTTACGATTTTGCAATGTTTGACAAAAATGAACGCAAACTCAAGCGTTTTAGGTCTATTTTTAAACATTATTTTAAGAAATTGGGTTTGAAAACGAATAAAATGTTCGAGTTTGCTTCGTTTTTGTCAAACGCAAAATCGTATAAAAATGCTCACCAAACGTAAGGTTTATTGATCTCTTTTGTAATTCTATTATTATATTACCATTCTTTACGTTTGGTGAGCGTTTTTTACGATTTTGCGCTGGTTTTGAAGCAAAACAAACTGTAATTGTAATTAATTCTGTAAAGGTTGCACTTTTTATGATTTTTATATTAACAGCAGAATTAAGGAATTTTTACGTTTTAGTGAAGCTGTTTTTTACGATTTTTGCCCGCCGTTTTGACAAAAAACGAATTGCGCAGAATCTCGAGCGTTTTAGCATATATACGTTTCGTAAGAACCATGCAAACACGAAAATGGCTTAAAGGGTCTGGCAACATCATCATCAGAGTATCCCTTTGTATCCTGCTGTTTACTTTTGCGTAAGTGTGAAACATCTTGTAATAAAAAAAATTGGTACAAATTAATTAGGCCTATATGAAAAAACTTTACCTACCTATCTTGCTTAAAATGTGTAAAAATTATTTTAAACATTAATATTATTATTATCTTTTTTAAAGTATTAAAAAATTTAATTTTTTAGATGTAAGAGATGTTCGAAATTGATTGCCCCACGCAAATTTTTAAACTTGGACCGAATTGCCCATTGTTACAATTTTTATAATAAAAACATTTATCTCTTGCCTGACTGATTCAAATTTGCATTAAGGTTATGACTATTTTAAGTACTGAGCTATATCTTGGTAGCCAATAATGTAGTAACAATTATTTAACCATGTATGATTCTTGCAATAGCAAAATTTACTCTCGATTATAGTGCGCTCAGAAAAAAAAAAAATCACAAAATTAAATGGACCTTTAAATTAAAGGTTTCATTATAACCTAAAGACATAAAACCAACATTATTTGCATCTTAAAGATATTTTACATTTGTAAAGGCAATTTTGGAGCCGCGGAGCCGAATTGCCCACGTGACCGAATACCCCCACGTGGACTGAATTGCCCCATGTTGACAGTAATATTATTATATATATATAATATATATAGTATATACTATATATATATATATATATAATTATATATATAAATACAATTTTATTCATATATATATATATATATATATATATATATATATATATATATATTGTGGTAGGTTTTTAGTTCCCACCACAATTGAAGCGAACAACACACCTGTAAATCCAGATGAATCACTCGTCTTCAAGAAAGTTTCCTCACTGGGACTGGTATTGTCCGGCGAAGGAGGAAACTCTTTCTCTTCTTGGTGTGGCGGTATTACTGAAAATCTCTGATATGGTGGAAGCGTGAACTCTTTTCGCAGCTGTTTCACTCTAAGGACTTCAGCTCGACGGGTATTTTTATTGCGTTTTATGATGATTTTTATGAAATCTTCTGCTTGAAACTTCAGAGACTTCCAATCTGGATGAGTTACCTATAAATAGAGGAATTGGATCAATTTGTTCTATAAAAACAAAGTGAATTATGCAGCAAGTATTTGGTTAGTATTGTTTTCAGTAACCAATTGGGTGGATACTTACACTATTCCTCTGCTTTACCAAAAATGTATCAACTCGAGAATGACTTACAGATCTTACTCTCTCTGCTGCATTGATATTAAAACAGACATATGTAAATGGCTTTTAATTAATTAAATGGTAATAAATATATTTTTAGATATGTACACTTTTAAAAAATGCGAATAAGTAAGACACAATAAATAAATACAATCAGGTATATTTATATAAATATGTGTATATATATATACGCATATTTATATCCATAAGAGAAAAAAATATGAATAATATAGATAAAAAATTCGATAAGGATACCAAATAAAATGACCAATATAAATAAAAATAAGAAAATCTTTATCTTTAAACAAAAATATAATGTTCTTTATCTTTAGAAATACTTTATTTTTAGTAATTGTTTTCTTTGTATCTAACAGTTTAGAACTTGTAATAACTTTTAATAGATTTATGATTGTAATTAACAGATGGTAATTTTGAATAATTATTCTTAAAAAAAATTATTTTTGTATTTACAGAAATTTTATCTTTATTACTCAAAGTAATTTTTAATAATTTCTATTTTTAATAACGTCTATATATCTGTACTAGATTTAAATTGTAATAATTTCAATAACTTCTATTTATCTATAATAGACTGAACTTAAATTACAGAATCTACTCTAAGTAAGAATTCTGGTATGCACGAATTGTATTATTATCACTTTATGTTCAGAAAAAAAACTACTTTATTTTTATTAGGAATTCTTTAATTATTTCCGTCACTATTAGTTCTCCTTATAGTTACACCATCATTTTTGTGATTTAATTGGTTGGTAAGGTTTCTTTGGTATCTGCAGCTTTTCTTTGGGATTGTATTTACTCCAGGTGATAGTTTGATTGAAAAATAATTCCTTTAGTATTGAAAAGCTTTGTTTTGAATCTTTCTAGTTAGTCAAAATATGAATTTAGGTTTTTAGTACCTTATGCTTGGATGACCTCTCTGGAGATGGGTCTTCTAAGATCTTCGTGGATAAGTGGGTCCTCCGAGGACTCTCTTGTTTATGGAAATATTAATTCTTGAGCCGGGTAAGCTCACTTAAAGAACCAGGAAAACGTTTACAACTGGGTATCCAGTTACTTCAGGATCACAAACCGGGACTAACTTCACGTCATGGCAATGCCTGAGCTTCGGGATCACAAACTGGGAGCTAAATAGAAACAAGAATTAATCATTTGTTTCCAATGCATTATCTTACACAATCAATAGAGCTTCAAAACTCAACAAAAATAAATAATGATTTACTAAATTTACTCTATTCATTTTCTCTTACTTTACTATAAGCAAAACACATAAATAGGAACATAATAATCTTTAATATTTACCCTTTTAATAAGGCCAGGATTTGTTATCCTATCGTCTTTTTTTTTGTCTGTTATTTTAATGATTTTTCTTCACTTTTCGTTTTTCTTCTTAATTTTGTTCTCTGGTATGGATTTCCATTATTTTTCTCTCTTTTTAGATTTTATTTCCAAAACGTCATTCAAAATTCACACATATCTGTAGGGATGGAAAAACAAGACATAGATGAAATCCATCTCATTCCTCCCCACCCGTCAATTCCAGTATTGACGCACAAGAGAAATGCTTTTCTTCCTTTAATTTCTTTAACTTCATTTTTTTTTTATTCGCGGAGATTATTACTTTAAAGAGCTGTTTCCTATTCCATTAATTTTTCTTTTAATTTCGTGGTCTCCTTTCTATCCAATGAAAGGGAAAACTATTGTAGGTCACTGAACAGCCCCGCGCCCGCGTATAAGACGAGCCACTGCTATCTTTTTATCGACGTAACTTCCTTAGCGTTCAATTACTAATCTATCTACGCTCTCAAAACCCAGAAGATAACTTCATTACAGGAAGAAACTTGCAATATCTTCTTCATCTTGTTCATTTCTAATATGCCCTCGTCTCGGCTTCTTCAGATTAGTGGTATTCACTATAGGAGTTGAAATACGCTTGAATGCGCTCCTCAAAAGGTTTTGTCAGTGGGGTAAGATTCCCTCAAATTTTCTGGGGGAGCTCTCTTGGACTCCCAACGGTATTCGGCCTCCTCTATCAAATCAGAGGTGTCCCATTCTAAATATTCATTCACTTGTTCTTCCTCCTGATGAATCATGCTAGCGGATCCTAACTTACTATCTATCTCTAACTGCCTACTTCCTATTTCCTTATTTAATATTTTTCCTAACCCTAAATTTATCTTTTCCTGTTCTTTTAACAGTTCTACAAATTTTCCTTTAATGGTGGCTAATATTTCCTCATCAATAGTAAATCCTACAAATGAGTCATCATCATCATCGTCATCATCCATATCAAAATCATTCATGTCATCATGTTCAGTGAATGGTACTTCCACTTCTTCGTTTTCGAAAATTTCTTCAACTCTATCTTCATTATCCAACATTGGTTCTCGATTTTCATTTAACGCATATCTTTGGAATGTCGGGTTATTCATTAAATAATCAGGGGGCATTTTCCATATTCTTAACTGCCGATGGTGAGCTCGATATTGTTTTCCATCCTCGGAGGATTTTATTATATAGGTGACCTTGTTATCATTCACCTGGATTATTTCATAGGGCCCACTATATCGCGGATGGAATTTATTTATAGTCAGATTTCCGGGAAGATGAACTTTTAATCCCACCATCTGATGTAATTCATAAGGAACAAATCTCTGGTGACTGTCTGACCAACGCTCTTCCTCAACAGGCAAAGGCAGTCCTGTATGTAATTCATGCGCCCTCTTTAGGATATTTCCACAGGGAGTCATATTTGTTTCTGAATGAGTTGTGTGATTGTAAACTAATAAGACTTGGGATAACTCTTCATCGCCCACTTATTTGACTTCTGTGAGGACATTCCTAAGGTATCTGACTATTTGTGCGATAACCGCTCGCACAGCTTCCATTGGAGGATGGGTGGTTTAAGTAAGGAGTAAGTCAGTTACGTGTTTAATCTGTTGTCGTTTCAAAAGATCTTCAAATTCTGGCCCTATAAATTCTCTGCCGTTGTCTGTTAGTAGCCGTTCTGGAAACTTTTGTAGAAATGGCAATATTCGATGTTGAAATGCATTTGCTACGTTAATACTTTGTTTATTCCTCAAAGGAACCGCAGACACCCACTTTGTATAGTGATCCACCATCACTAAGGCATAATTATTTCCTTGGGTTGAACAGGGGAATTGTATCAGATCCATCGCCACCAATTCAAAAGGTCTTGTAGTGATTATTTTTAGTGTGGGTGGAACATAAAGGATATTAGAAATCTTACATGCTTGGCACTTATAACAGGTGGTGGCGATATCATTACAGATGGTGGTTATTTTAGGATGCCATATCCAATTTATTAGCAGAGAATGTAACTTGTGTTTTCCTATGTGGGCGAACATCCAATGTGTTTTTATGGCCACTTCAGTCAAATAATGTTGGACAATCAGTGCAAACTCCCCTGTGGGAAATTCTCTGTACAGCCGATCATTCCTCAATATATGTATTTACTTACACGTGCGAAAGGTTTCAGTGGCCCATTGAAGGGCAATTTTTGTACTATTGCTCTTTTTAAGCGTCTTAATATGTAGTCTGATTTCTGTAACTCGTCAATATTATCATGGTCAATCTCCAGGGGATCTATGATATTATCCTGATCTATTACTATTTGATGTATCCGAGGATATCTTGAATCTCTTTCCACCTCCCCACCGGTGTTTTGGGGATTATTGGTAGCGTTTTCAATAATAGGTGGTGGTACTTCTTCAGCAACGCCTCTTTCTTCCAATGATTCATCCAATAATGTCCACTACTCCGGGAATTCCTCCACTGGGGTCACTACATTAGTGTTGGTCATATCTGTTTCTTTATTCATTTGCATGGGTAGGGGTAACAAAAGGTTATAGTGCACTCCCCCACAACATAACAGATGGAAAATATTCCTTTCTGTATCTCTTCCGAACTTCAACGGCTTTGAGTCTCCGTAGTACACCCAAACCTGTAACTGATGTAATTTAGCAAAGGCCATTATTGCCTGCGTCATAGGGAACTGACCTGGTTGTCTCAGGAGTTGTAATTGTTTGGTTACTAGCCTAGCATCTCTTCCAGTTGGTAATCCATACTCACCCCTATTTTCTAACAATTCTTTGACCACTTCTTGTCTTATCTTTAGATGATTTTCACTCGAACCACACAAAGCAACAGAGCAAGCTTGAAAAAGTGAATCACCCCCTCCAGGAATTTTAACCTCAGAAAATCCTCCAGGAAGGGCGTTAACCGGAAAGGTATCCTGGTCGTCAGATGTTTCACCAATCGGTGATCGGGATAAAGCATCAGCCACAATATTTTCTTTTCCCGGTACATACCGTAGCTCGTAATCTATATCATTTATTTCTTCAAGCGTTCTAGCGACACGTGCATTGACCAATGGCATGCTATGCAGATATAAAAGTGGCTGATGATCAGTGTAAATGACTACTCTATCCATCCGAGAAAGGTTTTAATGCTTCACAGCCCACGTATTGCAAGCAAACTCCTTTTCTAGTTGTACTATAGCGGTGTTCGCTCTGTTAAACGTTGGAGATGACTATAGAACGTTCTTTCCCGGTTTTGGATTGGGAAAGACACGCTCTGCCCGATAATCTGAGGCGTCCACATACAATGACAACAGTGTTGCTTTTCTGAATCTATTTCTGGAATAGCGACAGGAACTCTGGGCGATGTTATATGCCTCTTTCAACGCTCAAACGGCGCTTGCATGGTTCTGTCCATGTTTAAAGTCTTACACTCTCACAGTTCAAAAAGGTTTGCTATCCCTGACCAAATGAGCGATGTGACGCCTTAGAAATTGACCAATGCCCAGAAATCTGCCGCGTAATGTCCTACGTGGTTTGGTTACTGTAAACTGCATTATGGCGTTGCAAATTGGTTTTCGTAAGGGATCATACGTGTTTCGGTACACTCCTATGACCCAAAATATTGAGAACTTCTTTTTCTTAGGAGGAAAGTTTTAGCTGTTTTTTTTTTTTGAACCCGTTTCTTCAAGATGCTGCTAAAGTAACTTTGTTCTAAAATTTCCGATATGCTTCTCAGAAACGTTTCAACTGATAATAAGGACATCATCCAGAATACATATCCATGCATTCGTTCACTGGTAATCTTGCTTAAAGCATATCTCAATCTCGTTGAAAAGTAGCTGGGGCGTTTTTAACTCAAACGGTGCATACGTAAAATTCCCAATGGAACATGGAGTTGGTAAAAGCGTTTTTTCGATGCTGTTCCGCTCATTCCCACCTGATAATAGCTTTTATGAGATCTATTTGGTTGTGAAATATTTTCATGCTTGGAGGCTAAAAATATCAAGCAGAATTTGGGCATAGGGAAAACTATCGCCCTTTGTGATCTTATTCAATTCCCGGTAGTCAATGCACAATCTGATTGAACCATTCTTCTTTCTTAATAGGTACTACTGGGATGAGTGATGGGGGACTTGCTCCGCTGGATATTCCTTCTTTTCCAATTTCCTTTTATAATCCTCTGCCTCGATTTCTCTGAGCATGGGGCCTTTGTAACCTTCTGATGCACTTGCCAACCGGATCCTCAGTCGCAGCTGGTCAATCGATCGTTGAGCTTAATAACATTTGGTGCAGCCACATCCAGATCTCTCAAACCTTCGAGACCGAGGGATGAACAGCATCATCAATTCAATTACTAGTTTTCTTTGATCCGATGTCAAATCTGCCTCATCCAATCTAAAAGCGCTGGTTAAATTTTCAGGATTCCACTGCGGAGTATTCATTAGGACTTTGCTCATTCAATTCGACTACGAATTCACAGTGGGATCGTCCCACCGTATAACCTCTTCTACTTTCTAACAATCCGTTCCTTTTGTCAATCTCTTGTCTGTTCAACCTTGTTTTTTGTAATAATACTGAAGGCTTTATTGCCACTGAAAAATAAAACTAAAGGAATTTCAAATTTTTAATATCTTTAACCAATCCCCGCAGGCTGACACACTTAAAAAGGAGTTGTTTTATAGTAATGTACATCAAGTCAAAGAAACCCCTAACTTCTATCGATATATTCTACGCCAATCTATTCACCTCTGAAGGTGCGATACTGTCTGCTTCTACCGAAGATGAACAAGTAAACTTATTTCTAGGCAGTACCCGAAGTGTCTCATAATTAGACGACGCGCTACTGGTCTGTACATGAGTTACAACCTCGCGAATACTAATTCTTTTGGTACAGAATCAGGGTAATGAAGGATGTTCTGTGCGTTTTGAGAATTCATATCCTAACACCAAATCGTAATCGGACAGTTGATCTGGCACGACGACAACGACAAAGCGACCAGGCTTCAGGACATAATTGGTGGAATAACGCAAGTGCTGATCGATGATTTCCTCCGAAACGGGGAATCGGACACTCCCTATTCCAGTAACGCCTCTGAAAGCTGTGGGCAAGATTGGAGACTTTTTCCTTTATCTAGCAAATGGAAACAGCTGGCCGATATTAGGCCTCACTTCTGCTCCTGTATCTACAAATGCCGTAAGAGGCTCCATAGGTGGTTGATGCCACTATTGGTGACTTGTATATCAATGTCCCTTTTTCTGAGCTCGGTTGTAATTATATTATAGTGGATTGATGTTCTCTGAGTAAACCATCCTCACTTTTCGGTTTCGATTCGCGATTTGCTTTACTACTATTTGTTCTCAGCTGCTTATTTAACACTGGGGAGTCTCCCTGTGTTTGTTCAACCTCGACATCTGAGGGGCTTCTCTCATTACTAACCCATACAGAAACCTGTGTAAGTTTAAATCCTGCCCTGTGGGTTTCGTCAAAGATAGTTATTGGGGGCATTACCTGGACCGAGGTTGATTTGGTGAAAAAATTTTGCAAGGAATCTCAGCTGCGACTCTCCAGGAAATCATCCACATCAAGCGTCAATGTCCCCAAGCTCCCTCTTCATTTCGTCTGTTACTTTCTGGCTACTGTGTCAGCCTCTGTGCTAATGAAGTCTTCCATGCAGGATTTTGTGGGCAATCCTAACCGTAAGATGTTCGTGCTACAAAAGGACACTTTAAATTCGTGGGGTTGGCGCAGATGACCTCTGCCCATTGGACAATTCCTCCTACCTAAATTGTCGCTACCTCTTCTACATTTAAACAGCGTTTGTTCCATCAATAGCATTCTTCTGCGTATGTGTCCGTGTTTACCACAATGCCCTACATTGTGGCCGAGCCGGAACTTCACGTCATGTTATTGGCCTCTCTTTTGAATATTACAGATGGGAATTGATGAGCCATTTTGACTTCTTTGCTGATAATTTCGTCGACCTCTTCGGAATTCTCTTGTTGGGATTTGATTTGTTGTTTCATATCGTTGTGGTCTATAATTATTTGATGTACTTGGATTTGCACCTCGAGTAGCATTGCTGTTGTTTCTCTGCGATGTTTCAGCTCCGAGCTGGGTTTGTGTTTGCGTCTGTCTGCAACAACACAGTCCCTCATAATTACTATACGTAGGTTGTTGTTGTAACCATTCGATGTTGTGTGGGGATGGTGGACATTTGTAATGATTGGGTCAGATCGGCTATTTCAACTACCGGATTTTCTTTTTTCTTACACCCTCTATAAACCTTGTCCACCATGATTACTAACTGTTCCCAAGGAATTACTGAACCCTGAGTAACCTCTACTCCCAACAATGCATCTTCCACTCTGGTTTTGACCACTTCCGGCACACTCTCTAAGAATTTTTCTCGTACCATGGGCATTTTCTTTACCTCATTTCCTGGAAATGCTCTTTGCGCTAATCCCAACAACCTCAAGGCAAACAGTGGCACATCCTCCTCTTCTTTCATTATTGCTTTTGTAAATTCGGCTGTTTCCGTATTAGCTTTCTTCTTCAGTTGTTCTCCAAACCATTGCAAAAGTTGGGACTTAACGAATAGATATTCGGCTGAGGTTGCAGCTACTATGTTGTAAGCCTCCAAGGCAGAACCTTGGAGGTGGCTTCCCAATAAGGATACCATTCCCTCTGTTGATCCAGGGTATTGAACAGCACAGAACTGTTCGTATCTATCCAAGAACTGAACCATTGTTTCACCTGTGTCCATTCTGAACTTTCCCAAAGGAATCATTTTCTTGGGTTTCTTATCCACCTCCACGGAGGATATTAAGGCAGTCATCTTTTCCATCAGCTGGGTGTTTTGTTGCAACACAGATTGGAAGAACTGAGCATCCACGGTAACTACCGTCGGACTTTGAGTCTCTCTTTGATTTTCTTGGTCTGAATTGACAACACTGGACTGCATATGATCTTGATTTGGTGGCAGTGGGACGGAATCAGTTTGTGGTGTTTTTCCATCTTCTGTCTTCCCGTTACCCCATAAATCATTCATCCCGTCGGTCATTGTATTCAGATGACAGTGGCGGCTGAGTGACGCTTTGTCAACACTCAGCTGCAGAACTAGTCGTGTTTCCAAGAAAACAACTAAAGCTCTGCTACCACTTTACAATGTGGTGGTTTTTAGTTCCCCCAATTGATAGCGAACAACACACCTGTAAATCCAGATGAATCACTCGTCTTCAAGAAAGTTTCCTCACTGGGACTGGTATTGTCCGGCGAAGGAGGAAACTCTTTCTCTTCTTGGTGTGGCGGTATTACTGAAAATCTCTGATATGGTGGAAGCGTGAACTCTTTTCGCAGCTGTTTCACTCTAAGGACTTCAGCTCGACGGGTATTTTTATTGCGTTTTATGATGATTTTTATGAAATCTTCTGCTTGAAACTTCAGAGACTTCCAATCTGGATGAGTTACCTATAAATAGAGGAATTGGATCAATTTGTTCTATAAAAACAAAGTGAATTATGCAGCAAGTATTTGGTTAGTATTGTTTTCAGTAACCAATTGGGTGGATACTTACACTATTCCTCTGCTTTACCAAAAATGTATCAACTCGAGAATGACTTACAGATCTTACTCTCTCTGCTGCATTGATATTAAAACAGACATATGTAAATGGCTTTTAATTAATTAAATGGTAAAAAATATATTTTTAGATATGTACACTTTTAAAAAATGCGAATAAGTAAGACACAATAAATAAATACAATCAGGTATATTTATATAAATATGTGTATATATATATATACGCATATTTATATCCATAAGAGAAAAAAAATATGAATAATATAGATAAAAAATTCGATAAGGATACCAAATAAAATGACCAATATAAAAAAATAAGAAAATCTTTATCTTTAAACAAAAATATAATGTTCTTTATCTTTAGAAATACTTTATTTTTAGTAATTGTTTTCTTTGTATCTAACAGTTTAGAACTTGTAATAACTTTTAATAGATTTATGATTGTAATTAACAGATGGTAATTTCAATAACTTTTAGTAACAATATTATGTTCACTTCACAAAATTAAATATTTATTATCTTTCTTTATTTTTATTTGTTTATATTTAACAGAAGCACTTGTTTAATAATTCCATAATTATCTTGTAAAGTTTATTTGATATTCACCAAAAGTTCTATTTTCTTTATTACTCCAAGTAATAAAGTAAGTAATAGACTGAACTTTAAATGCTTGTTCTTAATTAAATAGACTGAACTTCAAATGCTTGTTCTTAATTATATATTTACCACTTTATGTTCAGAAAAAAAATACTTTATTTTTATTAGGAATTCTTCAATTATTTCCTTCACTATTAGTTCTCCTTATAGTTACATCATCATTTTTGTGATTTAATTGGTTGGTAAGGTTTCTTTGGTATCTGCAGCTTTTCTTTGGGATTGTATTTACTCCAGGTGATAGTTTGATTGAAAAATAATTCCTTTAGTATTGAAAAGCTTTGTTTTGAATCTTTCTAGTTAGTCAAAATATGAATTTAGGTTTTTAGTACCTTATGCTTGGATGACCTCTCTGGAGATGGGTCTTCTAAGATCTTCGTGGATAAGTGGGTCCTCCGAGGACTCTTTTGTTTATGGAAATATTAATTCTTGAGCCGGGTAAGCTCACTTAAAGAACCAGGAAAACGTTTACAACTGGGTATCCAGTTACTTCAGGATCACAAACCGGGACTAACTTCACGTCATGGCAATGCCTGAGCTTCGGGATCACAAACTGGGAGCTAAATAGAAACAAGAATTAATCATCTGTTTCCAATGCATTATCTTACACAATCAATAGAGCTTCAAAACTCAACAAAATTTAAATAATG
Organism: Trachelipus rathkii; assembly: GCA_015478945.1. Taxonomy (NCBI): domain Eukaryota; kingdom Metazoa; phylum Arthropoda; class Malacostraca; order Isopoda; family Trachelipodidae; genus Trachelipus; species Trachelipus rathkii. The sequence goes on from JABUQX010017679.1 coordinate 110,387, forward strand.
ATTTACTAAATTTACTCTATTCATTTTCTATTACTTCACTATAAGCAAAACACATAAATAGGAACATAATAATCTTTAATATTTACCACCCTTTTAATAAGGCCAGGATTTGTTATCCTATCGTCTTTTTTTTCTGTTATTTTAATGATTTTTCTTCACTTTTCGTTTTTCTTCTTAATTTTGTTCTCTGGTATGGATTTCCATTTTTTTCTCTCTTTTTAGATTTTATTTCCAAAACGTTCAAAATTCACACATATCTGTAGGGATGGAAAAACAAGACATAGATGAAATCCATCTCAATATATTTTTATTTTTTTTGGTAAAACTTAAGTTTCTTTCTGACCTTCGATTTCGATATATCGAAATATATATCGATACCGAATTTATCTATCGACATAAATATATTATATATATATTATATATATATATATATATATATATATATATATATATATATATATATATATATATATATATATATATATATATATATATATGTCAGCCTCAAGAAGAGCCACAATCCATATTAAAAACTACAACGGCTACCGGGAAAAGGAATACATTTCTGGAATGCTGGTAAAAAATTTTAGTGCGGAAATGTAAAAAAAAAAATTATTGGTTAATAATTATAGTATGAGTAGAAAGCCTTTTTAGAGACTTTTTATACGTTACTGGTTTAAAATAAATAGACTTCTAGTAATTTGTTGTTTTTTTTTTAACTAAAGAAATAACACAAGGGTAGACCGAACCGATGGCAGGAGTCGGGGGTCTCTCGGCCTCCGGGGAACTACGGGGTTTGGACTATTTCCCCCTCCGGGGAGGGTATCGGAACCCCGCTCTGTTGGTATTTGGGGTGCGGGGGGTTCCCTCCACCCCTCCCCTACAGGGTATGCGAAAAAGTCCCGCCTGTGTTCCTTCGTTGGATCGAAGCCCCTAGAATTGCCGTGTAATACGTTTAGCAAAATAATATATATTAACTATATAATACGGAATTCCGGGCGGAATTTGACATTTTTTTCCGGTTCCGGTTCCGGCCCGGAATTTTGAAAAAATTCGGCCGGACGGAAAATACTAAATTGTGCTTCTGAGAAAAAATTGCTGGAAGAATTTATTTTATATAACCCCTAGCCCATCTTTTACAAATATAATAGTAAGCTTGTGTAGTATTCATCACAGTCGCACTCACATATAGGGTTGGAAAGAAAAAAACAAGGCTCGTTTTTTCCGAAAAAACGGTTTTTTTCAAGAAAAAAACAAAAAAAAATTCTGTTTTTTTTAATTTTTTTCACTTAAGTTGTGGAATTTACATATTTTGAGACAATTATATTATAAATTTTAAAAAGGAATATATTACTACATTGGACATTTTTTGGTTCAATTTCCTACAAGGTGGAAGCCCCTGAGTTTGTGTTTACAAAATTTTTATGGGATTTCCATATTTTTATTTTAATATTCTTGAATTTTGATATTCAAAATATTTGTTTGTCGGTTCTATTATGTTTTCTTACGTTCTGTTCAGCTTTCAGTAACCATTTCATCATAATTATTTATCAGAATTTAGAACTGCACATGCAAAAAAGTCGTGTGACTGTCTTTTTAAGGAAAATAAAAGGTTTGCAAATGGCCTCGATGAAATATAATCTTTCTGTTGTTGGTCGACGTTGCAAAAACTAGTATTTATTAATTGCTCATAATCTAGAATTAGAAAATTCTGAAATTTGCGAACTGAGAGAGATGATTATGCTAAGGAAGCTAAGCTTAAGAGTCTGTTACTGCTCCTTTACCACTGTCATTCTCACACGATTCTTCATATGACTGAGATTTCAGACTTATCAGTCATATCAAAATTAAATGTGGCTGATAACGTGATGAGCCCAGTGATAATGAGATTGACAGTAGTCAGTACTCAGTAGTGACTTGGGTCTGGGAGTGGGGATAGTGATTAGTGAATCAAAGTTGATATTTAAGCCAATATTTACTTTATTCATTCACCTCAACCTACTTCATTTACAATTTGTGTATTTGAAAGTGAATTTAGTTATTATTCATTTGCATGCCAGCATTAAGTCACTTTGAGTTTTGTCATTCAGACACATTTATATATAAATATAATA